>CALNXI010000634.1:178578-199404 GCA_942486025.1 Porites evermanni | reverse complement strand
CACTCGTCGGTTGTCGGTTAAAATTTAGTTACTTTGTCGATAGTCGGTTAAAATTTTCGATCTTTGTCGCTTGTCGGTTAATCTCAGTGAATAAGTAAAAATGCATGTTAATTATTAATATTTGTTATGTGTTTCAATCAGTTTCAAGACTTTGATCCCTATAAAACATGTAAAACTTGTAAAAATGCATCATTTGATTGAACTTTAACTTCATTATGCAACATGATAGTGTATTTCACCAAAGCTTTTATTGCAAATGCGAACTTGGTTTCCCCGTTGATTACAGGGCACCATAAAAAGTAATGAAGAGAGGTTAATTGGACACAGAGGGAAACGCCCACTCTAACCTTTTGGATACGTTAATTATTTTTGGTGAAAAACTGCAAGGGGTGACAGGTTGCACATCTATACCGGCGTGAAACCGTGTGTTGACATTTAATATTTTGCCTCTAACAAGCATGTTCTTTGCCATGGTTTTCCTTTCTTTTAGGAAATAAGGGGTGGTTCTTTAAAAAATTAGCAAAGTAGCAGTTGTTTTTGTATGAGATTCCACTTTTCCATTAAAGCTTCTTTTACAGTAGACACTAAGGGCTGGTATTAGGGAACTTAAGAACCACGACGACGACTTTGTCGACGATGACCAGAAGTGAGTTACAGTGTACTGCGCAAGCGCGACCAGTAAATTTCGTCGCCGTGGTGTCGCCGACGACGCCAAACAAAGTACAACCACGTCGTCCTGCAATCCACAAGCTTCGGCAGGTATAATGCACCTATCAATGTAATGCCGGCGGGGAGGGCGGCAGAACATAGGGTGGCGATTTGACTTTTTTCAAAAATTTGCAATCAAATTCCCTGCCCACGGGCAAATCATTCCAGTCAAATGCAACCAAATTTCCCCACCGTAGGCTGCACATTGCTGTCAATCCCAAGGCAGAACAAAAGAAAGGCACAATAAGAATATCTCCAAATAAAACTGTGCAACCTTTTATAAACGTTGCTGCATCACCAAAGATACATGTTCCTGTTACAGCTGCAATTATACGTTTTAACAATAATCCGTGTTACACTGCGTAGAACACATAAACCTTCAGGAGAAAGTCCACATTTTGTAAGTTTAAATATACCGTTCTTAGTAAAGGGTACAAAAAAAGTCAGTTTCGTAAGTTTACACTGATTGTAGCGAATGAGCCATACACTGATCAATTGTACTTCCAAAAATCGACTTGGTTTCTCTTTTACTTTCGTTACTTTGACACCACAGTATTTTAAGAGGTTCAATTGATCAAAAACACGCTAAAACAAACGAAAGTTAAAGACAAAACAGTGAAATCCACTCAGCCTTCGCTTGTTCTCATTGGGCAACATGACTTCCTGATCTTTTCAAACCGTACGGCGCATGCGTGAAGCGTGGAAGTGGGAAACAGATGTTCTGTCTCAGTCTTTTTCCCCCAAGTCGGCAGTCAACTATCTCCACGTCGGGCGAAGAAAGATTCAAGTATCCCCTCCCCTGGGAGAACAAGATTAGTCAAATGCCCTACCCCAGGGCCAACAAAGACAATCAAATCCCTACCCCATACCCTGCCTCCCCCCCCGCCCCCCGCTGGTTTTCATTGATAGGTTCATAAATCCACTGTTTTAATCGATTTTTGAAGTCCTTTGTTTTTTCTTATCCTCGTAAATCCAGGTATCGTTCCTTTTTTCTCCTAACAAGCGATGTTGATTGAAAATTCGCGACTAAAAGTGTACTGTGAAAGGTTTGAACCCAGGAGTCATTTCAAAAGTAGGTTGAGTTTGATCGTCCGGGTGAACGTGACTGACATTTCGACAACCTGTGCGGTAGTCATCTTCAGAGTCAAAGTGAGTTGTATTACGTCAGTTAATTTTTTTATACTCTGGTTATTGATCTGATTGGTCAATTTAATACGTCGCGATGTTATTGGTCGTCTGTCAGTTACGGCGTGATGTTATTGGCTATGAAGACTAATAGTGTACCATAATGAATTGTTTTTACTTGCTGTGGAGGCCGAACAAGCGAACTCGTAAGTGAGAAATTTATTTGTACGTATTTAGGTAAGGCAAATCATATATCTTTAATATCGAGGAAATAAACTTTATATGGAAAACAGCTATCACATCAGAATGTCTCTTTTTCCAAATCTAAAGTCTGACAGACACTCGGACTCGGTCATCTCATTCGGGTTGAAAGTTGAATAATCTTCTTGCGGAAAGCAGGTGTTTTTCCACTCGAAAAGATCAGACAACACAAAAAATTCTCCATCGTCAATGAAATTAGACGTACGGCTTAAAAATTAGATCTTGCATTGTTTTAAAAGACGCCATTGCGAAAAACATTGTTGCGAACAAACATCACAGTTTTTATTTGTGTTTACATTCAGCGTCGTCCTCGTCGACCTACCGACCGATTGCATCTTAAGTTTCCTTTTCCTGCCGAAACTGACGTTCTCGTTCCAATCTTTTCCCAGTCAACAGACGTCGTCGTCGTGAACTTCGTCGTGGTTCTTAAGTTCCCTATTGTGTCACGAAAGACAACATTTCTTTTCCTTCCTTACTCGGTTTTGTTTCAGGCGCGCGGACTTCGGTTTCTGTGAGTTTCATTTATTTCTGACTTGTAAAAAGACTTGTGACGTGGTATCTTTGGTTACTTCCTAGAAAGGTAGAAAAAATACAATATACTCGTCTTTCTGAAAAAAAATATAGATAATGTCGGTCCATGTCGGTAGTCGGTTAATAGGGACCTTAAGCACCAAAAACGTAGAATGTCGCGGACGTGAACCGGAAATGACAGTCACGCACACGCCACTGGTTGCCATGGGATACTACGCAGTTACGAGAAAAGCCCTTCGTCGCCGACGCAGATCGGGATGATTGTACGTTTTTGGAAAACGTAAGAAAAAAATAACTCTTAAATCACCACAAAAAGTTCAGTTTCAAGGTAAGACATGAAAATCATCTTGTTTTCTAATCCGTTACTACAATGTTGCATATTTTATCGCGTGAAGTAAAAAACTGAAGTGTTACGTAACCCGTGTTTTTGTACAAACAACCGGTTGCAGAGTCAGCAAAGTGAAGAAAGCCATGGCGAGTTGTTCGGAAGAAAACAAGAGTCAAAGGTAATAAAAACACAATCTGCTCTGACAAAATGTAATACTCCTCGAGATTTCGTATCGTATTATTGACCTTTTTGAAATTATTGTTATAATAAGCAAAGTTATGTTTTCATTTTTGCATTGCACTTTTGCGTCATCCTCGGTGTAAAAACCTGTGAAGTTTTTCTTTGTTTTCTAGTTATTTTTTTCCTCGGTTCCATTGTGTTGACTTCTCACTGGTTTCTTTGAATTAATTGTTTTACGTTACTCGTGAGGTTCACAGGTTTTTATACCGAGTATGGGATATGAGCCGCACTTTTAGTGACCGCTAGGTTTGTCTGATTTTCATTGTCACTCGACTGCAGAATACCTCAGATATAGAAATCAGCGCAACCATAATTATGTGAACAAGCTGAAATTTCTGAAGCGAAATGGCAGCGTAGATTAGGCAGCATCGCCGAAACGTGATCGGTTTAAGATCTCATAACAACGCCGATTTTTATGATTTTCAAATGAACGCCAGCTTACATTGTATTGATAAACTCATAACATCATGATAGAACTCAATATAATAATAATATACACGCACAGCCGAAGAATATTTCAAAACTTGATTTTTTTTATTTTTATTCAACTTTAAGCGCTTCTAAGAGTGGAATGGTCGAAGGCTAAGGATGTTTTGCTGGCTAAAGAGGTCCTTTACCTTGAACCATTTCAGTTCAAGGAAAGGACTGCTCAAAGTGTTCAGACGTGGCAGGATCTCGTCAACAACCTCATGAAAAATTACCCAGGGAAATTCGAGAAGCTAACCTCAAGGGGTGCTAAGGACCATATAGCGCTCCTGATTAAAAACCACAAGAAGAAGAATGCAGATGAGCTGAAGACGGGAGGGATTAGCCCAGAACAATCAGAGCTGGATACTATACTTGAAGAAATAATAGAGAGGATGGAAGCAAATGTTGCAGAGATTGAGAAAGACAACGAAAAGAAGAAAAGGGAGGTGGCTATGGCCAAAGACATCAGGCTGAAGGCCATGGAGGCCCTAAGCCAAACCAAAAAGAGAGAAAATGAGGATGGGAATATTAAGCCTGCAAAGCAGATCAGGAGAAGGTCAAATGGATCAGAGATGATTGTATACCTGAAGGAGAGGGCAGAGGAGGAAATGGCCCTGCGTGCAAAGGTAGAAGAATCAAAACAGACCCAGATGGCTAATGAAGCAAAGAGGCATGAAGACCTCTTTAAGATTCTGTTACAGCAACAAAAACAACAACAAGAGTTCCAACAACAACAAGTACAGCTAAACCAAGAAGCCATTAAGCAACAACAACAACAGTTTCTTCAGATTCAACAGTCTATGGCCAATCAACAACAACAAAATTTTCAAATGTTGATGGCCATCCTGCAAAAAAAAATTAAACAGCAGCACAAAAATTTTTAAAAACAAGTTGGATTTATTACAATTTTTTTTACACATTTACTACATTACTGTATTTTAAGACAATGTGTTGAAATTGAGAGATCTCATTTGACAAGGACACTTGATTGTACAATTGAAAGAGGTGTGTACATACATTTTGATTGCTTTATAATTTCTTATAAATATAGACATGCAAATACAAATGAAAAAAAAAACGTGGCACAGTTATATTATTAACATTTAAAACCTTGTTCAGACACGAGTTACATATTAATATTGTCCAAGAGATGGATTGAATTTCAAAATAATGCTTTTTAATAAATAAAGATCAGCTAGTTTTAAAAAGTGTATTGCAAGAAATAAACAGAAATACTTAGTGGGCCTAACCATTTTCGTAATATATAGATTTAGCCACGGATAAAAGCGAAGCTCCCATTAATAAATTTATGATTTAAATCAAACAATAAACTTGTAATCCACAAATCAGTTACCGTAAAATTCCGAAAATAAGCCACTCCAAATACAAGCCTCCCAAACCGGTAACGAAAAAACCCTCCGTCAAATTGCCCCTCTAAATATAAGCGCCCCCGGGGCTTGTACTTGGAAAATTGTCCTCAAATACAAAGTAAAACAAAACAAAAATGGTAAATTTACTTCTAACTATAAGGCTAGCCCAATCGATTGTGAAACGCAAATTTCCTTCCGTAGATAAGCCTCTCCGAATATAAGCCCTTCAAAAAGGGCCTTTGAAAAATATAAGCCCCAGGGCTTGTTTTCGGAATTTTACGACTTAAGGGCACATATGTGACTTTTTAGGGAAAGCTAAGGCTAAGTGATTTTAGATTGAAAAAAATCTTACATCGAATTGATAGCCGCATATATACACCCAAAAAATAGCAATCATCTTTGATCACATTTAAGAGCCATAATGGCTCTTGATCACAGTAGACTAGGCCGAATTTTTTGCCTTCGACAAGTTTACTTAACAAAATCTTGCCAACAACTCTGGGTGCGTGTAAACTTCATACTTTTTTAATATACATCACATCTGAGGTGAAACAGTAATATGAGGCTCTGTTTTTATCATACGGACCTCAGACAAAATGTAGTATTTCACAATTTTTCAAGACAAATTGCACTCATTCAATATTCAGAACCGTACGAAAAACGCGTGGGCTTTTAGCAAAACCGTTCAAAAAAATTTCCTAAATTACCTATAAGGCCAGCCGGTTCTCACTTTTGACAAGCGCCAAATTTTCAGTGGGACATTGAAAGAGTTGCGCTTCATCATAATAAAGAATTTATTGTGTTTATTTTTTTTATTTAATGGTTTTATAACTTTGTGTAATCTAAAAAAGCGTTTGATACGCGCGGCATTTTGAGTACTCCTGCAAGCGATGTTTATGAACGACTGAAAACAAACAACAAAGCGATTAAAATTGCAAGAGACTACTAACAATCAATAAAAGAAATGTAATTCGGTGAAACATTTACAGGGACAACAATTTTCATTCACGAAGACAAGTATTAAAGCGTCTCCAAAAATCCTGAGTCTTCAAGCTTAAGCTTAAAGCTTTTAGCCGGCTTCCTGGTGTTTACTGTTTTCAAAGATGAACTCGAGGCAAGAAAATCGCTCAAAGCTTTCTTTCTACAGCCATAATTATAACTAAATACTCTTCGGAACGTTTTTTCTTTCTATTTGCGGAGAGAAAATATCGACTAAAGGCTTTTTAAAGCTCTGTAAGCTTATATCAAACCTCATACTGGATCAGATCACTGTCTCAGATCTTAAATACAAACGTGTATAAACTAGCCTTATAAACTGCGCTCGACTTCATGAAATTAGGTATAAAAAAAACAAACACATACACTGTATACAATAATTGCTCAGGCTTACCATTCGACATGCAGCTCATGAAAGCTATCAAGTAAGGCCAGAATCGCTTGAGGGACTTTTCAACCCGCATCCAGCAAGGTGAAAAACGAAAACAATGTCATCCGAAATCGTATTTCCAACTTTGACAAGCGGCGCATTTCTCAACCAATTTAATAAACAAACCAGCCATGAATAACAGAAGACTGTCGATAGCAGCTGTATTTCATTTTATGCATCCAGTGGAAAAAGACAGAAAAAACATCACAAGTTGACAAAAAACTCGGTCAGCTTCAGCTGTCAAAGTAAACAAGTTTCAAGATGCTGTATAAATTTTCTGCATGAACTCACCTGTCAAATTTTGACCAATCAGAGCGTAAAAATTGGGCGTTCTTCGTAGAGCGTGATCACAACGCGTGACTATGGTGAGAAAAGTGAAAATCCTCTGTCTTCCCTGCTTGACTTTTAAATGACTAGCTGAATTTTCGCGTCCGAGATCAGTTTGAAATCAAAGTGTTAAAAACGCGGGGCCATAGTGACATTAACACAGCACTTTCTGTCATCATGTCATTATTTTGCTGCCGTTCTCTTTGCCTTTGTATTTCTCTTTCGCGTTGCCTTTGTCTATTCATTCTAGCTCTGTCTCGTTCTGCTTGCCGCCGGCGTTTTTCACTATAATTTTCTCTCCTTCTTCTCGCCGTGACTCTTTCTACTTGCCGACTTTCTTCGCTAAAATTTTGTCTTCTTAATCTACTTCTAATTGGCGATCGTCTTCGCTTGCTCTACGCGTGTTGACTCTTGCTCTCTGCCGTTCACCTTTTCTCTGGCTCTCTGCTTAAAACCTGTCGTCTACACGCTAAAATTTCTCTGCTGTTGTTTGTTGACATAATAGCTTTCGTAAGTTGTAATAAAAAGTTATAAAGGCTCTGTCGAAAAATCTTTTTGCTAAGTTGCTTTAAAATTTCTTGTTTCAAAACCAGTTGCGCGATATAATTGGGCGACGTTGCGCCATGCGATTTCTCGCCAAAAAATCTCTACTTTCCCCTACCCCAAGATTCCATGCGGACTACTTTCCACTACCCGGAAAGTCCGTACGGACGGACGTACGCTACGTCATAACCAAATTTTCGGGGACGGATAGTTTACCAAATTTTCTTACCCATGGTGCTCCGCTGCGCGCGCTTCGCGCGCGGGAGCTCCGCTAATAGATAGATAGTTGGATATAGCAAAGGTATATTTTTAGCCTTCATGAGAAGAACAACCAGTTTGACTAATGCATTGAACATAGCCAGAACATCCTTAATCATTTTCCCCCGGTAATGTTCTACAAAATGACCTAAGGCCCATAGTTGTTCAAAGGAGGATTAAGCACTAACCTGGGGTTAAATTTTAATATCCCGGTTTCTTTTTCATTAATGTTTAAAAGCATTTTTTCTTGGACAAGTGATCGATTCTCTTCTCTAATCTTTTTAGACCATCCAAACATCAAATGTAGACAAAAATAGACTGAATGTGTTTAAGCTTTTATATGCACTCTAATAAAGCCCTACGGTTATAATCTTAACCCTGCAGCTTTGAACAACCCTGCGCACAGCAAAAACAACAACTGAAAGATGCTTGGATTTGGAAAATTAAGAACATTAAAATATTGCAATTATATATTGCATTTTTTATTATACAGCTACAGCAAGGAGACTTACACAGAGCCTATACCAGGTTTTCAAAGTTAGATGTAATATGCTCCTGCAAAGACACTTTTCTTTTCTTTTTGGGAGTTTTTGAGATCACATTAATGGCAACAACATTATGTCAAAGAAACAATAAGATTAAACTGGTGCAGTGACTCAGCCCTTTTTAACAGACTTAAAAATAGGGGATTATTATGTAAAAAGTACTTATCATGAAGACAGGAAGTCAAGCATGGCAGACATATACAGAGTTAAAATTATTCCATGTAAAAAGCGAAAAGGTACCTGAGATGTAGAATAACTACATTTTTATCTTTTTGTGGTTCTAAATTGCAGAACACTAATTTTTGTTAAAAGTTCACATGGCAAAAGAAAAATGTTTTTGAAAGTCTGAGTTGTTTCTCAATTGTTAACTCGCAATTTGCTAATTTATTTTCAGCATCTAATAATTCTTACAGAGAGCATGAGATTCTGCAAAATTAAGGTACCTTTTCATAAAAAGTCACAATTATTTTTACAATAGTATGTTTAATGAAAGCTAGCATGTTATTAAAACTACTCTTGAAAAAGATAATTGCAAAATTTTTACACAAAATGATTTTTTTTACAATTTCTTTGGCACACAATAAGCCCATCCACTTATCATGGAATTAATAATTGACAGGATCATATGTGACGTCTGCATGAGACAATGAATACAGGAACTGAAAAATGGGATTATATACGTGTACATGTTTATATCCTTTCTAGGCATTGCCAGAGTTGTTGCATAAACTGCAAAAAATGCATGTTATGGTTACTTTAACTCAACTCAACAACTCAACTGTTTCATACTTAGGAGAAGTACTCCTCTAGAGATGGTGGTTCCACTCCAAAGTATGCCCCTGTATTATTGCCATAAAGACATGTCAGGGCATTCCTAAGCAGAGCACTCACTATGTAATGTTTGCCAACTGGACTTAGACCAATTTTGAGATTTTTTTTGAAATCCAAAAGTTTAAATGGTCCAATAACATCACCAAACACCCACTCAACTGAGGAACGGACTGAGCTCATGGCACTGTTGAAGTCCTCCATAGCGGGAGTCAGTCGTTGTTCTTTGAAGGGTCCTTGCAGCTGGATGCGATGGGGATAAGCGGGGTCCCCATAGAGACACATGGCCTCACCAGTGGCACTAAATGCATGAGCGTTAAGGTCATCCAGGAGATGAGAATCTTTTAGCATTGCTGCATCATGCTTTCTTCCCTCTAAATAACAGAAAATAATATTATCACTGTTTAATAAAGTTTTAGTTGGAGACACCACATGAAGAATAAAAATATTCTCTACATAATTTATGTTAATTTTTTAACCAAAGTATTCTCGACAGTCATTTCTAAAAATACCCTTTTTGGTGGGGTGAGGATGGGGGACGGAAGCCCATGTAGAGGGTCACCGACCTATTTCGTTTTAATTTTCACTTTTCCATTGCTTTCATGAAATGTAAACTGACTTACCAACAGGTCCAAAAAGATGCGCAATTAGCCCATCCGGCAGCGTAACGGACTGAAACTTTAGGGCATGGAGCCTCTTGTGCCCATTGTACACTATTTTTTGGTTTTCACCCGGTCTTGATATTGGTCTTACGGTCCCATCGATGAATCCGAAGCAGTTTTTCAATGGAGAACCTTTCACTGCCACTGCATCAGCATACTGCTGAAGTTTCCGCGGGCTTAGAAGAGTAGCATTCCACTGTGTTAATCTGTGGTGGGGGTTTTGGTAAATGAATTCTTCCACCGCGTTTGTGATCATAGATAGTTGTGGCACAGCTCGCCCAAACCGGTGTATTAGATCACTGTACCTGCACGGGTACGCCAGACATTTGAGCACCATACAGAGTCCTTCAATCTTATCGGCTCTTGTCCTCTGGTGACAGACGAATGACTCTGGAAGCCCCAGAGCATCAGCTAACCGTTCAATATCCCGTTTTCGTACTCTAAACTCTGCAAAGATTTCACTTTCCTCGAGAGTGTCTAAAGTAAACCTTTCGTAATCACTGTGCGGAAAAATTGGATTCTTGGTCTGCAATGCTTCGTGTAAAACTCCAAATTCCTTTTCAGAAATAAAACCGTGTATAAAAGACAAAAGCAACATCTCCTCAACCTGTTTTCGGCTAGCCATTGTGAAAAAAAGAGTGAAAAAAGTAGTACGTACGATGGACAAACCCTCCTTTGTTTACATTTTGACTGGTCACGCCATCCGAGCTGCGTAGTTCAGCTTAACGTCAATAGTGGGACACGTAACTCACGTTTTCCCCAGGACTTCTCGTCTCACTATCACCGTCGGCGGCATTCCACGTTTTTGGTGCTTAAGGTCCCTATTCTCGTCTATGTCGTCTGCTGATCAGCATAGGCTCGCGAGTGCTAAGAGACACATTTGATAGCATTATTCCACCGGAGAATCTTCGAGAATTCTTAAAACGTGACCAGGCGCACTCAAGGCTAAAGTTACTGCGAAAGAAAGGAGTCCTGACTTCAGTACATTGGTGTAAATTGTACCCTGCCACACCCACTGAAGTGTCATCTGCAAGCTTTGATATCCCCCTCTTGACTGTGCTTCTAAGGACAATCGGTAATCTGAGTCCTCCACCCGCTGGCTGGGATACACCTCCTCTTACAGCAGACACCAGTCGCGAGTCTGACATTGCGCGCATTAAGTACTTCATGAACGCCGTGTCCAAACATGCCACGGAAGGCACTGTGAGTGATACTGTATTCAGAAGCTACCGGCAGCATATCCGTGACACACTGGTACGATTGGGTGGAGCTGATTATGAAGATCTTATTGATGAAATGAAAGACCAGGACATTGAATTCTTCGATAACGAACATTCCAGTGAACTTCTCAAGCAGTGGAAGAGGGTAGAAGATGACATCAAAGAGAAACTGAATGAACTGGAAACTGAAGAAGCTTCTAAGGAGGAAGGTATGATTTACAGTAGATCTTTTGCAGCTCGGGTGTCTTTATGCGATACCATCCTCAATTACCAGAGATTGAAACAAACAGTGGCGGTTCTGCCCATTTTTAGGTTTCAAACGAGGAAAAACTTTATTTATCAATGGGAAAAGGCGCTGGATCGAGAAATTTTTTTCATATTTTTAAAACCCTTGTAATTGTGCAGCCTTTCCAGCACCTATAAAATCTTAGTTTTATGGTCAACCGTAAAATGTGATCGTAATAATAACGTCCTTTTTACCCTCGGCAGTATTTATAGCGCTGATGCTAGTGGGGCCGAGCAAATGTAGGCACTTTTTCAGTTTTAAAATCCACTCCAGGGAAAATCAATTATTCTCGTCCGTGTCGTCTACTGATCCGCACGAGCGTAAAGAGATACATTTGATAGCTAAAGCATAGTTAAACCACAGAACCGTCAAGAATTCTTAAAGCGTGACCCGGCGCACCCGGTGGCGCACCCTAGACTGAAGTTACTACGAAAGGAATCCCCAGTATGAAAACGTCAGTACATTGGGGTAAATTGCATATCGCCGCACCCACTGATCAAGTGTCATCTGCGAGCTTTGATATCCCTCTCTTGTCGTAGCAGCTGCGAGAAAGAGAAAGAGAAAAGAGAAAGTCGTCAGGACCTTTTTTAAAAATAATTAGTGGAACAGACAAGCAACCTTTCAAATGTTGACATAGTAAATGGACTTAATTGTTGAGGTTGTCATAACCATCTGACTCACCCTTCATATTTCATACCTTTACAAACGGGAATAAATTTCTTGTAGTCAAATTGAAGCAAACGTCTATTCACGTTCATTGTATTTAAACAGGTCGTGATAGTGCAAATGCCCAGACAGACGTAACCAACAGTGCCTCTCAGCAGACGGAAGGCCTGATTGAACACCGTGGAGGTATTGAGGACTTTATCATGATCAATGACTTATGACTTAATTTTGAATGATGGTAACCGGCAAAGACTGTTCTTATAAAGTTCTTAACAATAGATAATATAATTTGAATAATTGAGTGTACCAGAGAACGTTGAAAAGGTATTTAATCTAATGAAGAGCATTAAACCTAATTTTGTCCTTCTTAAACTGCAGGTGAATCTCTCTCTTCCATAAGATCAAGAACTGTAAACTTCTCAGTTTGTTCAGCCGAGAATTCACTGCGAAAGTGCCAATTTANTTTACAAACGGGAATAAATTTCTTGTAGTCAAATTGAAGCAAACGTCTATTCACGTTCATTGTATTTAAACAGGTCGTGATAGTGCAAATGCCCAGACAGACGTAACCAACAGTGCCTCTCAGCAGACGGAAGGCCTGATTGAACACCGTGGAGGTATTGAGGACTTTATCATGATCAATGACTTATGACTTAATTTTGAATGATGGTAACCGGCAAAGACTGTTCTTATAAAGTTCTTAACAATAGATAATATAATTTGAATAATTGAGTGTACCAGAGAACGTTGAAAAGGTATTTAATCTAATGAAGAGCATTAAACCTAATTTTGTCCTTCTTAAACTGCAGGTGAATCTCTCTCTTCCATAAGATCAAGAACTGTAAACTTCTCAGTTTGTTCAGCCGAGAATTCACTGCGAAAGTGCCAATTTAGACCTGCAGGCCAATGTCGGATTCAGTTCCTCTTGCAACCATTTGAGCACAATTTAAGCCAAAACAGCCCCATCAATTAAATGCTTTTTCCAACCCACACTGAGACTCATATCAGCCTATGGACGCTAATTAGCCGTAGGTAGTAGGACTGTATTCGCCCTGATTAAGGAAGCTAAGTGAGAGCCGAAAATACGGTCGAATCCCTAAGTCTTCGCATTTTGGGTGGTCGCTTACGGGAGGTGGTCGCTTATACAAGAATAGAACCACAGGGTGCCTCTTCCAAGATGAGGTCCGGGAACATCTACTTTATGGAAGATAATTTACTGCATACAATTTCTAAGTTACACCATGTGCAGTTCCATGTTGTCACTAAAGTTGTTCGTATATTCTAAGTAGCACAGTGCACACAGCGAACATAGAGATCAGAGAATGCGTCAAGTGGTCGCTTACA
This sequence comes from Porites evermanni, assembly GCA_942486025.1. Lineage (NCBI taxonomy): Eukaryota > Metazoa > Cnidaria > Anthozoa > Scleractinia > Poritidae > Porites > Porites evermanni. The sequence continues at coordinate 186,268 of CALNXI010000634.1, read as the reverse complement.
AGAGGTTAAAAACAGTAGAAAATCATTCAACTTTCTGGCCCAAAATGTGGCCGCGGTCGCTTACGGGAGGTGGTCGTTTACTAGAGGTTCCAACTATATAGCTTTGACTGGGAAGGTTTCGCTGTTACGTTTTGGATAGGAGGTCGCTTTTGGGAGGTGGTCGCACGTGAAGGTTCCACTGTAGTACTGTATTTCACTCACTGAAACGGTCCCATTTTATGGCTAAAACAGGTCTTTTTGATTTACAGTGTAAGTATTCTATATCGTTCACCGGATGTAGGGATGGAAAATCTTCGATATTTGAGAATTTCTGCTCTTTATGTTTTTAACAAGCTCATTCCCCCTTTCCCTGCCATTTGAGCGCTTGCCACCCAATCTTCAGTGGTTTTGTAGTACGTCAGAAAATATTTAACATTTGGTTGCTGTCGTTTTCTACCGTATTGAAAACCAAACAAACCAAGCTATGTTCCGTTTTATTTTTTTTCTCTGTTTTAGATTTTTCATACCCAACCGATGTCATATAAAAGATCTGTCAGCTCTACAGAACACGAGAACAACGCCTCCTGCCTCTTCCTTGGTTAGAAGATTTTAGCTTTCATCTCAATGAAAGTTTTACCAGATTAAAAATCGTTGGCAAAGAAAAAACCCGAGGAGTACTTACTGACGATATAACCAATATGACTGCTATCTTTAAGGCGCACGCAGAATGCCAAAGGCCACGAACAGTCTTGATCGAAGGAGATCCTGGTATAGGAAAAACTACGTATTGTCAAGAGCTGGCGTATGATTGGGCAACTAAGCAGGACGAATGGGACCCATCTTTTCCAGAGATTGAAGTGCTCCTGCTTCTCAAATGTCACGAAATTAAATCTGACATCTGGGAAGCTATTAATGATCAAATTCTCCCCGAAGAAATGGACGATCAAGCTAAGGAATACTTCTTTAAATTCATTCGTGAAAATCAGTCCAAGGTTCTTTTAGTTCTCGATGGAATGGATGAAGCGGATCCCAGCAACCTCAAAAAGTTCTTTAACCTTGTCGAGGGTAAAGAACTCTCAGGTTGTTACATTGTTCTTACATCTCGTCATGAAGTTGGGAAGAAAGTAAGGAGATTCTGTGACACTCTGTGGGAGATTATAGGATTCAACAAGGAAGATGCAGAAAGCTTTATTCATAAATACTTTAAAAACGTCAACAAGGAGCTTTTGGCTGAGAAAACTATAGAAATGATATGGCCGCCTTTGTATTCGGCAAGATCTACAGACCTGCATGAATTGGCAAAAAATCCTTTAAACACTGCTTTATTGTGTGTTATTTGTGAGGACTTCAAGGGCGTTTTTCCAACAAGCAGAACCCAACTATATATTGAAATAGTCAACTGTGTCTTAAGACGTTATGAGAAAAAGCACGGACTATCGAGCAACAATGATAACCTGTTGACCGTGTATGAAAGAGACTTATTTAATCTTGGGCGAATGGCTGAGAAACTTATTGCATTATCAAAGTTTGGATTTCTTTCACTCCAGGCGGCTGGCAGTAAGAGGAAATCTCGTGTGCGTTACGCATTTCTCCATAAAAGCTTCCAGGAGTTCTTTTCTGGATTCTATCTTGCTTGCCAAATAATTGAGGGAGATATTGACTGTGACTCAGTAGTGACTGATCAAAGTTACAAAGCTAGATTAAACCAAGTGTTTTATTTTATGAGTGGAATATTAGCTTCATTGAGCGAGGAGATCGCAGAGTCTCTCGTGAAAAGTATTTCTGTTGATATTAATTCAATGAGCCATAATCGTTATGATGATCATCCCTTGTCAGGACGTCTTTTATTTGCTTTGCGTTGTATATCGGGATACCCAAGGTTGGCTAGCACCTTAGGGGAGCGTCTTAACTTTACCCGTTTGAATTTCAGCCATGTTGGTGTGATTGAAGACTCTGATGTTGCTTCTCTCTCCCAGGCTCTCGCAGCCAACTCCTCTTTATCTAAATTCAGGTTGTATGGGTTGGGGATTGGCGAGTCTGGTGTTGCGTCTCTCTCCCAAGCTCTCGTGAAAAACTCTTCCTTAATTCATTTGGTTTTCATTTTAACCGTGTTAGGGATTCTGGTGCTGAGTCTCTTCCCTATGCGCTTCTAGAGAACTCCTCCTTAACACATTTGGAGTTGAAGTGGAACGAAATTTGCGATTCTGGAGCTGAGTCTCTTTCCAAGGCTCTTACAGAGAACTCCTCCTTAACACATTTGGATTTGAGGGGGAACAGAATTGGTGTTAATGGTGCTGTTTCTCTTTTCCAGGCTCTTCCAGTCAACTTCTTCTTAATTTATTTAGATTTGAGCGAGAACAGAATTGGTGATTCTAGTGCTGCGTCTATTTCTCAGGCTCTTAAAGCCAACTCCACATTAAGATATTTAAATTTAAGGGCTAACGAGTTTGGTTATTCGGGTCGTGCAGTCCTGTCAAGCGTTAATGAAAAAAATTATACAACGGTGTGTGTTCAGTTTGATGATGATTTTGAAAGTTTTGAAGATTGTGAGAATGTCGAAGGTGGTGATTATGCTTCTCATAGTACAGATGCTATGTGTGAAGAAGCTTATGATTTTTATTTTGCGATGTCTGATCACGATTGTGATGATGACCATAATGACCATCAGGACCATTATTACAATGGTAGTGAGGAGGAAGAATACTAAGAGAACATGTGAATAAGTAAGTTTTATTAGACGGTTACTACTGACGTGATATTTAAGAGTTTTTATATCTGAAATCAATCAGACAGCTGATTTTTTATTGATGAATTTTTAATAAAGATTACTGCATACAGTCTTCTAGTTTAAAATATGGGCATTTTTACCCGATAATAGTCATATTGTGTGCTGAACTTTTTAGGGGTTACTTGTGATACGATAAAATTATATATAAATTATATGTACTCATGTAGAGTCGGCTCGAAGATATTAGCTCGTTAGCTACTCTTAAATTCGAGTATAAATAAAGTTTTATGTTATGTTATGTTATGTTATGTTATATAGACCGAACTTTCGGACATTCAGAGGCACCTCCTGCTTCGAAAAACTTTTGCTTATTAGTGGAGGTAGTGTGAATTTATTATATATTTCTTTTGCAGTTAATTAATAAAGTTGCTTGTACCTTGCATTCTCTAACTTCCTGTGGCCTATTGGAATCGATATGGCAAGTTACCAAACTTATTTCGTAATTTAAGCCACAGAAAACTAGGGAAAGATGAGTGCACAATTAATAACGTCATAATGCTGTCAATTTATGATGAGAAACGCTTACATGTAGATTTTCTCTCCTTACTTTCCGCATGAGAGCGCCACAGCTTTCCACATTTATTGCAGGGAAAGAACAAACTTTTGGCTAGTTTTAGAAGAGATTAGTGCAATTATGGTCAGCCCTGGTAACGAATCTCTGGGCTGAATTTTAGGGGCAGTGTCACCAGCATTTTGTGCGACTTCAAAGTGTAGACAAGCGTAAAAAGCGCGTGAACAACGAAAAGCGAGCCAGCAAAAAACGGCTCTCTCTTTACAGCCCTCGCGCAGTTTTCTCCTTTTTTCGTTCCGTTCTCCCCACTATCTTGGAGCCTGGAACAGGCTAACCAAAACGTGGCACACGAGCCGCAGGCAAGTGTGTTGCTGGTGTCAACTATTACAAAAATAGATGTAATCACTGAATAGACAGTTTTTATGTTTCAAATGACATATGCTTTATAGCTGAGGGGACAAAACATAATGGATGGTTGGAGGACAAATTGCAACAACAATAATAAACATAGGCACGTTTAACGTGCATGACTATTTTGAATGCTTCAGTGTAACCGTACCAAAAATGATAACTCTACCTTTTCCATCTGTGAAAAGTCCGAACCCAGTTGAAGGGGACTAGCTCTGGGTCGACTTCACAGAAAAGACACACGTACTCTGTCGGTTCAGCAAACTTTGTATTTCTTCTAAAGCTTCAGCGTTGTTACAAGTCAACTTAATCTCACACTAGCTTGTACTATCTCACTCACAAAAGCCTGTTATAGCTCCTTTTATCCTGACTGGACATGACAGGTGCCAATCCTAATCACTTGACATTTGGTCTTACATCAGTAAAAACCCGATTGGCTGTAAGGAATATTATCATATTTTCCTTCGAGGTTTATATGGCGCAATCCGAAAATCAGCTTGACTATAGAATTTACTTAAGTCCAGTTAATGTCAAGTCAAAACAAAATAGTCAGAGAGATATAAAGTTCACAAAGAATGTATTTATGTATATAAATCGCTGATTCACACTATCGTTACTTCAAAAAGTACAACTAATCAACTTTTGTACATTACATAAGTTGTCGTTTAAAGTCTTCTTGTAGGAATAATTAACAATACTAATTTGTCCCGCCTTTTCATTATATATTGACACAAAGTTGTTTACGAGTTTTGCAATAAAACTAATTAGCGTACAAATATAATTACAAGGATTATCCGACAAAAGTGTTCACTTGACAACCAGTCTCAAACAATTGCTAACCAACTACACTTAACGAAGTATAACTAAATGATTTGATCCAGAGATCTCGATGGACGAGGTTTTTGTCACTAAAACGCAAGCCAACTCAAATAAGATCTTGAAAGCGTAGGAGAGTAATAAAAACAGTGTGTTCCAGGCGACACTTTGTTTTTCTGGAAAGGTTTTGTTTGGTCAAGTAAAAGTCAATTAAGGCCAACGGAACGTATCCTTTGTTTTACCAGCACGTCCAATTAGTACGAACAAAAGACAGATTTTAACAAAAGTTAAATCTTACTATTAAAAGTCACTTTACGGCCGGCACGTGCGTTTTCGAAATCTCTCAACCAAAACAAACAGATATAATTAACCTTGCACACTTTTGCGTAAATGAAATAACACTCAAAATAATTCAAGATAGTGGCTGTTTTTGCGTACTTTAACACATCCTAAGTATAGTCTGTTTTTTTTTTTAAGAAATTGGCTATTGCTGTACATGAATAAAAACACTCAGCTGAGTCGGTCCTCATGCTATATATTCATTTTCCTTTGTCTTTTCCCTGATACATCTGGTGCAAGGTAGTAAATTGTTAAAGTACAATAAATATCAACTCACCAAACGTTAATTAGAAGGAAAACTCGAAGGTTTTTTTAGAGTTTCTTAAGAAAATGTGGCTCATCAAATAACGAATATCATTGTGGTAGATCAGGTTGCATCATCGTAATTCACGAGGTTTGCACGTGTAATTATACTCAATGAAATATACAGTCTTAGACTGCAAAACAGTCCGTAGTTTTGCGTATTCAAGTACGCGCGAGCAGTCAAACAAAGGGTTTGGAAAGTCTGGAACGAGGCTGAAAACAGAGAGCGAGATTGGGGAGTGACTCGCGCGTTTCGCGCACGTAAGACTCTTACGCCACGCTTTACCGATTTCTTTACTGATTTTGAGAAAAAAACCGACTGTTTTGCAGTCTAATACAGTCTTTACCTCTGACTCGATCTGACGACACAATTCTTCATGTTTTAAAAGCTATTAGCTGTGGTCACACTACAGACAGTTACCTAGGAAAAACTGATTTACCTAGGGCAAATTCATCAAAAATCTCCCGAGGTAAATTCATCTCGGGTTTTGTTTTACCTGGGTAAAAAATTCTGGGAAGGTCACACTACTGATATCGGCTCCCAAGGTTTTCACGCACAGTTGAGTTTTTTAGATCGTAAATTCAAGAAGGCAAGATACGCGGAGATCTAGCTGATCAAAGAGACGTTTTATTTTTCTTGTTTTTCTTTCTTGTTATTTCTTACGCTAATTCAACCTGCAAGGTGAAGAAAGGTAAAGAAGTAGATGACTCGTGCTCCCAAAATTTCTTTCACAGCGTGGGCTTTGTCCGGTTCTGTCATCAAGACCTTCACCGATAAGCGTCTATTGGCTAGCAACCTCGGTATTTAATTTTTTCCTGACTATTGCTTTGGGGTACCCACCGCGCATGAAAAGCCTCTTGCACCCAGAGTAGCTTTTTTTATTGGGGTAGCTGTCAAGGAAAACTCTATTGTTCTCGAGACATATCCAAGTCCCAAACGATAAAATTTCCCTGAGGTAATATAAGTTACCTAGGGAAAAATCGGTCGCACTTAAAAAATCAAGTTTCCCTAGGTTAACTGTCAACAAGTCGAGCGGTTTACCTAGGTAAAAAGTCTGTAGTGTGACCACATGAAGCTCGATTGCTTCTTAAAAAACAAGAGCCTGTTCTAAAGGCATTGGTTACAAAACGAAACAGGTCTTCATACGTTCAAGTTACTGTTATTACTGTGAAAACCCAATCCGCATGAGATGTAGTCACCCAGCTGGCACGTGAGGGAAAAATCTTTTTCTAAAACTGACAGTAAAAATGTGCTTATTTATTCGTTAACGATATCTATGGAAACTAAGTAGAAACAAAGGTAAAAGAGTCTTCAAGTTTACCTAAAGTTACTTAGATGTTCGTAAGAAGACATGGAGTATGACCGGTTTGGATTCGTTAAAAAGATGATTATGTTTTGCTGGGCAATAATAGCAAAGGCGACTGTCATCCTTCGTAATATTCATTTACGAAAGAAGTCTTATATAGCTTTATATACATGTACTGCCTGGTCATTAAGGATTCTTGAGGGGACCATACAGCTGTTGGTTTTGTGACTAATAAATTTAGGCTTATGTCTTTTTGTGTGATTTGTCTTGTTATTGCAAGAGAATTTTCCTACCTCAGGCGGATTGTTCGGTTATGACAAAAGTGCATGATTTTTCGCTACAAGTAATTTTATATTAACTCAGACTCTATTACTGTTTTCGAAACATCTTCACCACTTTTGCTTTTCATGATTGAAATTCAGATAAGATGTATTTGCTTTTCTGGTAATCTTGTTCGTGATTGTTTGGGTTGGAAATAAATTAATAAATTGGGCCGGAACAGGAATTCTATGTCTTGAGTTCAAAGTTGTCCTGAAGGCGAAACTTGCGATAACAGCTAAACTGGCTCAGTCAGAAAAGCGTCAAGGACGTGCTAAATGTTCACATCGTGGATCCTTTGGAACTTGGAACACTGTAATTAAACTAAGTGCTCGAAAGTATAGTCTCTACTTCAGTAACCTGAAAAATCACGAAAGAGTTCATTCAATAGTAACAGAACAGCTGCTTTGGTCCGTGTTGAACTGTTCATCCCGTTTTTAAGTTTTGGGATGTTACGGATGTTACGGAATCCGCAATGATTCAAGACCTTCCTGTTCTCTTTCCAGATATTTACACTCTAACATCAAATGAACAATCAGCTAGCAGTCTTTTAACACATAGTCATACTAGTTAGATGGTTAAAACAACTCATATTCTTTTACCACCCACCTCTTTCCACCTTACACAGCGAGATAGATAGATAGATAGATAGATAGATAGATAGATAGCTAGATAGAAAGATAGATAGATAGATAGACAGATAGATAGATAGACAGATAGATAGATAGATAGATAGATAGATAGGTAGATAGATAGATAGATAGATAGACAGATAGATAGATAGATAGATAGATAGATAGATAGACAGACAGACAGATAGATAGATAGATCGATAGATAGACAGATAGATAGATAGATAGACAGATAGACAGATAGATAGATAGACAGATAGATAGATAGATAGTTAGATAGACAGATAGA
>CALNXI010000634.1:165903-177371 GCA_942486025.1 Porites evermanni | reverse complement strand
GAAAACCAGTCGAGCGTTACACCCTTCAGACCATAGAGCTCAAGCTTTTTTAATAAAATATTATGTGAAACGGTGTCAAAGGCTTTGGCAAGATCGAGAAGCACAATCAAATTGGTCATGCCTTTGTCAATGTTAAGATACCAATTATTTGTTAAATGTAACAGCGCTGTCACTGTAGAGTGAAGGGAACGAAATCCAGACTGGTTTTTTGTCAACAGGCCATTTGAATTTAAGTACCTGTATAGTTGATCGTAGACTACCCTTTCACAAATCTTAGAAATGGCTGGCAAGACAGATATTGGTCTATAGTTTTGTGCATCTGTGCGATCATCCTTTTTATACAAAGGAAATACTTTAGCCATTTTCCACTGTGAAGGAAAGAGGCCAGTATCTATGGTTTTGTTTATGATACAGGTTAAAGAAGTGGCAATAATTGGGCCAGCTTCTTTTAGAAGCCGACATGAGATGTTATCAAGGCCAGTGGCCTTGTTCGGAGATAATTTACCTAATAACTTTAAAACTTCAGTGGCAGAGGTATGTTGTAAATTAAAAGTCGTGGAAACAGGCTTTATGTAAGAGTCAAAACTTGTATTACCATTAGGCAGTGTGGAGGCTAGGTTTGGACCGACAGATGTAAAATGGTCATTTAAAATCTCACACATTTCTGCGGGTTTTGTGAAGGAATTATCACCACTTTTTAGTTCACTTATTGAAGAGTTACTAGTGCACTTACGATATGTTAATTCATTGATTGTCCTCCATATTTCCTTCGGGTTACCCACATTTTGTTCCACTTCTGATTTGTAATAATTCGCTTTTGCCATTTTAATCTCATTATTTATTCTATTTCTTTCTTTTCTATATTTATCCCAGATAGATGGCTGTTTTGTTAATATAGCCTGCCTTTTCAGTCTGTTTCGACCTGTTATCAGCTCCCTCAGATCAGTAGTAATCCAAGGGGATTTTTTATTTCTTACTCGCCGCGTTCTTATAGATAGATAGATAGACAGATAGATAGATAGATAGATAGACAGATAGATAGATAGATAGATAGATAGATAGATAGACAGATAGATAGATAGATAGATAGACAGATAGACAGATAGATAGATAGACAGATAGATAGATAGATAGATAGACAGATAGATAGATAGATAGATAGACAGATAGACAGATAGATAGATAGACAGATAGATAGATAGATAGATAGATAGATAGACAGATAGATAGATAGATAGATAGATAGATAGACAGATAGATAGATAGATAGATAGATAGATAGACAGATAGACAGATAGATAGATAGATAGATAGACAGACAGACAGATAGATAGATAGATAGATAGATAGACAGATAGACAGATAGATAGATAGATAGACAGATAGATAGATAATTTAATTACCAATACTTTGCAGCCCGAAGATTGAATTGCGTATTTAGAAATGATTGAACTGATAAAGTGTGTATATGAAACTAAGTACAGTAAATATAAAAGTATAACAAATATGATAAAAGGACTAAAAACCTACGTATATATATTATCAATACAGGATCTAATAATAAAACTAGTTCAATAGTCTCCTGGTAGAGCAGTCTTGGGCATATTATAGACATTGCCCGCTTTTCAACTCGATCGCACCAACTCGTCTTTTAGGTACTTTCATTGGCAGGGTATAAAAAAAGACAGGTTCCGCGTACGTAAGAAAAGAGCGTATACAAGCAGTTTAAAAGGTGGACATATCCTGCCGAGGAACTTTTGATCTTTTTAACTGCACTAAAAAATGCAGACGCTTTAACGCTTTCTTGATCACGTCACTAATATGCTCGTTGCACGTAAGGTTGCTCGATATGGTCAGGCCTAGTAGTAGTGTCCTAGTCACCCTCTCTAGCTCTTTACCATCTACTACAATAGGCGCGAACTGGGGCTCATTCTTTACAAAAGATATTCTGAGCTCCTTACACTGTTGTCGCTATTGAGTTTTACTCTATTCTGCGTAGACCACTTCGCAACCTTATCCGCGATATCGTGGGCACAACTTCGGTTGCCCTTGTACTTCCATACATTAGCTGAATTATCAACAATAGCCATGGGCCTAATTTTGTTCCCTGAGGGACCCCGGAGGGCACTGAATCCCACTCGGAGTAACAACCCTCAGATAGTTTGATTCTTTGGGAACGATTAGAAAGGAAATCTACCTTATCGGTACTAATTTTCGCGTCGCTTTAATCAGTTCACGATTTTCGCGATTTAAAAAAAAGATTCGCGAACTTAAAGTGACGCGAAAAAAAATTCCAGCGAATTTTAATGTCGCGAAATTTAATACCCTCCTATATTTCTTGTTTTCTCAATTTAATGAAGAAACACATGCCTACGTATTGTGTATAATTTGTAAAAGCTTTATGGCATGCCTACAGATGATAAACAACAGTTTAACGGTCAAATTTCACCATCTGTGTTACTTTGAACCTCTTCATTTGTATTGCTATCGCCATCTTCAAGTCCATTCAGCACCTCTTTTGTACAGTCATTGAAATGGCCATCTATCCCGGGTTCTTTGTAATTTGAAACGACATGGTACTCGGACGAAGTAAAGCAGCAAATAGAATCGGGAGGAGACAGCACTGATATTAATGTGGATCTGCGACTGACAGTCCTAAATCCACTTCATGCCGTCTGGTTGGTGGACCTTTACAACCACCTGAGTATCATGTTGGTGTGTGACACATCGCGAAAGGATGGGAGAAAGCTAGGATCTCTGGCCTCTTAGTTGGACAAACGGATCTCCCTCCGGAAGACCCGTTCACTGACATCGAGCTCGCCCTAGATTGATTAGATGCCCATGCCAATGGTACACATAGCTCTAGTGTAATTCACGGCTACAATGTAAATATGTATTACACAATTGCAAAGAACGTTAAGCATAAAGATAATTTGACTATGCCTATGGTACAAGATGCGGTTTCTATAGTTTGGTTTTGTTATGAGTTGATGATTTTCGGCAATAAGAAGTGTAAAATAATAATAAAATTCTCGAAGTAAAATGTGTTTTTTTTTTCATTTTGGCGAAAATTAATTCCCTAAGAAAATAATTTTGCACCCATATCGCGAAAATAAAGACCCGCGAAATATGCCGACCTTTTTTTAGCGAAACTAAGTGCCCGCGAAAATTAGTACCAATAAGGTATATGATCCAATTGATAATTCTTGTAGGCAGATTCAACCTGCACAATTTCTCTTCAAGTATTCTATGATCTATAAGGTCAAACGCTTTTTTATAATCAAAGAGAATAGCTCTGACTGTAACGCCGTTGCCATCAGTTTTCTTGGACCAGTTGTGAAGCATGTGTATCAGTGCCTGGGCGGTGGAAAGTTGCTTTAATCATAAGGTTCTGGCTGTGGAACTCTCTGCCGGCATAATATCCGTGTGTCTGCTTCTCTTGCTGCCTCTAAACTTGCATTGAAAATTGTTCAACTAGATATAATGAATACTGTTCTTTTTGTGAACAATGTAAAATTTCGGAATTACCTGCACATACATGTATAATTTAATTTTTATGTATCTACTTGTGTTTATTTCACCTATTGATGTACTTTAATTATTTTATAGTTTTTTTTTCTTCGGAGACATTAGCAATTTTGCTATCAACAAATCCGAAGTTGAATAAAGTTTTTGATTGATTGATTGAACAATTGTACTGATGTCTGCAAAGTGCGCGACGAGTGCGTGACCAAACAGAGATCGCGTGATGTCGCCCGTGGGCCGCGGTCCATTATGGGTAATAGAGTTCCTAATAATTATGGAACTTCTTCCGCGTTCATTGTAGCGGCATTGCTCGCAGGCTGCACGCAAATATGTACATCTTATGAGTTTGTGTTGCCTTTGGTAAACTCAAGTTCACGATGTAGAACGGACAAATGTACCTGGTAAGTTCATTACACATGGCTCTGAAGGTAGAAGAAATTAATCTGTTTTAGTTCTTTCATACATCTGCAGTTGTATATTAGCAGATATTAGAAAAAACCTCGCTTGGCGAAGGCGCCAGCAGTAAGAATAAAGGGAATCAAGCAGTGGGGAAAAATATGATTAACTTTTACAGTTGTACATTAAATATAGGGAAATGTGGTGCACTTGAACATGCGAAATATGGGCTGGAGAGGTACTATATACACCCCATTTTTGCACCACCTGAGCTTAACAATGATTGCAGTATAAAACGTTGATTACTGATAATAGGAGAAAAAAAATAGAGGATTTGGTTTGCCATAGTAAACTTCACCCAAAGGCATCTGAAACAGCGCGGAATCTTTAACAAAAATACGATCTGGAACTAAAACATTAGTTGTTTGTTGTTTGTTTTAGTTGAGTTATCATATATGGTTAATTATATAATAGATCAAACAGTAATAGACAAACTTACAAATTGCAACATATTGATGATCATGCAGTGTTTTAAGGCTATTGACTGATATACTGTGATGAAAAGGCAGTGATGATCAAGAAGTGAATAAATTAAGTGGCCCTTTTCATACTTTTGGGGAGGCTACAAAGTTATGTGTATGTAATTGTGCCTGTTACAAAAACCTGGCATTTCAAGGTATTCATTGAGGCGGATTAGCCATGTCCCTATCAGTATTTTACAATTTTGTTTGTATTGTCTTCATTGTTGTCACGGTTTTATCCCATATTTGTGTCTTGATGTCACCATTTCATCTCTCGAATGTTGCTAGCTAACTGTTTCAATGCCGTGATACTTGTCAAAGTACCAGGGTCCCTGCTTTGACTCAGACATTGAACTTGACCAGTATAAGAGTTTTGTATGGGAAAGTCACGTTTGCCAACAAATTTTCATCATCTTTGAAGATTTTTATCGTCAATTATAGAAACATATTCCAGCTTGTTTCAATAACATATATCCTGAAAATAATCAACGTATGCAAGACAATGTTAAACATGGAAAAAACTGTACAGATGAGTGATTTTCATTCTTATGCGGTGTTATTACTGTGGGTAAAATTATGTTATGGCATTAATATTTTACTAAGAAATGTATGGAGAGCAGGGCTTCAAAGCTGTTCATAAAACAATGCGTTTGGTTAAATTTATAGGCAAAGGTTGATCAATTTTTTTTTCAAGTGCTTACATTACGCTACTTAGTACAACAACTGTATGGTACCTACATACCTGGCCGCACAACAACAGAATGAACTTACACAATTTCCGGTTTGTGTTAGTCTTGGTGTGCTTTTCAGCTCAGAAATTCTGCCACAAGCTGGCGAGAAGCACATGCTAACCTGATTTTCTCTTTAGCAATTTCAGTTTTGAAGTATCATACAACCAGAAATGTTATGTCATGTTTCGGTGCATAGAGTGCTATCTGACTAAGACAGAGCTAGGCCGATTTCAGTAGCCTACTTTGATCAGGTCGCTTTATTTTCTGATTTAAACCATTTATTTGAGTTACTTGGACCAAGTTTTGCTCCCTATAGCTGCAGTGATGCCTTTTATATATTAGAATGAAGCTAAAAAAAAATTGAAAGCGCTCATTGCAAATTTTATGAACAATGTTCATGTCGGAAACGCATGTTGCTCATACAAAGCCTTTGAGCAGAATGCAAAGTTTGTCTGAGTCATGCAGGGGGTCTAAGGTGACAAAACTTATTTTTAGTAATAGTGCAAAGCGCTGTTAGGTAGGATGACATTTCTTGCTTGAATTGTGTTTAATGTGAAAGCAATGTAAAACAATGTACACGTACAGTCAAATTAAAATGAACAAATAAGTTTCATAGTTAATTATTAATAATCATTTAACTGACAACTGACAAAAGGCCAAAAATTTAGATGACAACTGACAAATGGCCAAAATTGTAACTGACAACTGACATTTGTACCCCCCCATCCAGACCCTCGTAGAACGTAAATTATCCAAACTCTGTAGGAGTTACTCAAGTAAACAGTTCAGAACAGTGCAAGACTGTAAGTCCTCAAATAAGCACCCAGGATGTTTTATTTTATTTGCTGGAGACTGTACTTATACAAAGGAGGGGGCATACCTAATTCCTCAGAACCCTACCCTTGTAGAATCAGACACTATGTAGAATCTATGCAAATGCTATGTCACAAAGCTATGCAAAACCTATGTTAATGAGTCATACATGGCTTTAACCAGACCCTATGTTGTTTCTATGCCAGGACTATGTTTTTTGTATCGAAAATGCTATGTTTTCGCTAGTCAAACAGAACCTACTTAAAAGCTATGCAGTTTTTAAAGGAAGGAACAAAGGCAGAAATGACATAGTTTCCACATAGCCTATACATACAATTTACTTAGCTTTCAGAAAGAGATTTTAGACTTCATAGTCAACCTTATAGAAAAATCATAGGAAATAAATAGCCTTCACATAGGACTGAAATAGAGTTTACATAGTAAAATGGAACAGGGGACAGTTGATTAAATAGCTTTTGAATAGGGTTTGCTTAGAATTCAGATAGCCTAGGAATAGTGAAAACATAGCCTTTTTTAAAGATGACATATACTTTGCATAGCATTAAAATAGGGAAAACACAGAACAAATAGTCTTTGCATAGGTTTGAAATAGGATTTTAATAGTATTTGAGTAGGAAAAACATATCACATACACAGCCTTTAATTAGAGTTCAAACAGAAATTACATAGAATTGACATAGTCTTTTATGTAGGTAGGTTTTGATCTGCTTAAGCAAATGTAGTGTTTAAAATACCCTCGTAAAAATCACCAGAATAGTAAAAATAGTATACACATATGAATTAGAATATCTTTTACATTGGTAAGAAATGGGTTTTGACACGAAAAATTGAAAACTATAGCAATATAATACCACGAACACACAACACAAATGCAGTATTTTCATGGAGCAGTTTCAGAATCGAAACCCCAAGTTAAAGTTTGCTTAATTTGCTTATCGTGTAGACTTTTGGCTGATGTCGTGCTCTTCAGTGCCATACACTTTTCTTTTGACTGCAACGAATAAGTATCTGCAAACAGAAAAGTTGAGATTTTAAGGCAAATGAACACAAAAACAACCTGACGTTTTAGAATTGAAACGAACGAGTATCGAAGCGTGATCGAAGGTGACCGATCCAACTTGTTCAGGTACGCGAAAAGGGGAGACAACACGGGTAAATCGAAACTCAAATTGAGAAAAACATCACTTACCAACGTTAGGAATACTTTTTGTTGAACCTGGCAGGAAAACGACTTTAAATTGAAGTAAAAAGAAGCGTCTTCTTGTAAAAACGCACGCTTTACAGTTCGTCTTCTTTGACTTGAAAGTGCCCGCGTGGAATCAGCCAATTTTCACACCTTTTCATTGGTTGAAAAGGCCCATGTGACGATAAAACGCTAAATACGCATGTGTTGAACTCACGGGCTTCCCTGGGAACTAGTGGAAACAAAATGGCTGACAAACACCGAGGACTGCAGCTAGCGTTTCGCAGTTTTGACCATGAATTTCTATTCAGGAGTCGTCCATAATCAAGACGAAGGATCGAAGCTAATATAAAAGAAGAAAATGATGCATGGAGGTATCATTTCAAGTGAAGAAACTCTAGGGAAAAGCTAGAAAGGAAAGTTAAGTCAGGAATGATGGATGTAGCGATTCAATGCTTTACAAAAATCTTCTCACTAAGAAACTATCTGCAAGCACAAAAAAAATTGTAGTAAATGATTTTTAAGTTTTTTAGTTTTAAACACTGCTTTTTACGTTGGAAGTATGCTTTTTGTAAGCGCTATTTAACCTGTACAATCAACATGCCTAGTATTTTAAAAGGTATGTTGAAATATCACATAGGAAACGCATAGTAAGACTACATATTTGTCATGAGTGAAAATATAAGAAAAATCACGTTTATGTAAAAGCTATGTAACCTTTATCTCATGATAAAGCTAAATTAAAATGTCACATAGTGAAAACATAGGCTGCAAATATGTTTCATCACTTAGCATAGAATATACATAGCACTATGTAAAAGCTAGGAAACTTGTTGGAAATAAAATTGAAGATCGAGATGCTATGTAAAAGCTATTTTGCTTTGTTGCATAGTAAATACATAGGATGCAAATCAGAAGGAAAAGCAGAACTTTCTATTGCATAGTAAATACATAGCTATGTAAAGACTATGAAAAGATTTTGAATAGTATTTGCATAGGTATTAAAAAGCTATGTACTTTTCAAATAGCCTAAACATAGTTTCAACATAGATTTTGCATACTTTGGACTATGTAGTGTGGTATGCTACATAGTTGATACATAGGCAGTAGTGAACATAACATAGCTGAAACATAGTCCAACATAGTAAACAAATAGCATGAGCATAGGTTTTGCATATGTCTGGTTCTACAAGGGTAGCCTTAACATGCTGTTTTTTCATATATGAATATAAAAATGTAATACCGTAAGATTCCGAAAATAAGCCCCGGTGCTTATATTTTCAAAGGCCCTTTTTGAGGGGCTTATGTATGGAGGGAAATTTGTATTTCAAAATCGATTGGGCTAGCCTCATTTTTGGAAAGAAATTTACTGTTTTTCTTTGTTTTTTTGTACTGCAGGACAATATCATTTCCAAGTACAAGGCCCCGGGGGGGCTTATATTTAGAGGGGCTTATACATGGAGGAGCTTATTTTCGGAATTTTACAGTATTAGATAGGAGAACTGTTCCCAAATGATCTTTCAGTAGAAACCCAACTTTTGCATACAGTGCACATCCCTATAAATTACACTTTTTCTTGGCTATCAGGGATCCATATTCAGTTTTTCTCAGCATCATCGGCCGGGCAAGTTAGCCTGATGGCATACTTGCTTGGTTACAATCTGAGTTGCCGAGACAAAAGTGCAGAATTACACAAAAGAATAGTAAAAAAATTGTGTGCAACATGAACATTTCTGATAAGCATTTTATTCCCGTTTTAGTTACTACAAAAGGGTTTCAACTAAACTGTTAAGTACAACAGGCTACAGGCCTAGGGTAAACACCGTTTATTTACGTTTTACAAGTCGCTATGGTCTGTCAGTTTGCCATGAAGGCAAGACGGTGCACTTACATTTTCCCCCATATAAGGTAGCGGCTCCTGCATCACCTTTTTGTTCCATCGAAAGCAGCGAAACGTCTTCTAGAAAACGTCACATCTTGATGCGTATAAGGCACCAGCTTCTGCTTCACCTTTTTTTTTAGGCGACAAAACGCCTTCTAAAAACACCACATCATCATCTTGATGAGTGCTGTCATGTTTTCTACGAGCCTCTAAATGAAGTACTTCACAAAAAACTGAGCCCATTTTGTAGAAAATACTGCACCATCAAAGGTGGCGCCCAAACTTATTATTTCATTGCAGACAAAAGCTGCTTGTTATTCTCTATTATTCTAAACATTTTAAGCTTACGTAGATGAGAAATAATAAGAACGCGAGGAAAATGTATAAAATCATATAAGCATTTTCTAATGATTTTGTGGTTGAGCAAAACCTCACTCATCGGAAGGGCAACTTTTGAAGTTATCTTAATTGTCCATACAAGATTGTAGTTGTCTAAGATGACCGGTTGAATGGGAATATGGATCCCTGAGGCTACATGTATGTTCACACTATACTGGATAGCTATCTGGTATATAGTATGAATGGCAATGGCCCAGGGCTACACATGTCGTTATCACACATTGAACATTGTGCCGGCATGGTTGGCCTGAGAGAGTTTGGTGCACTAAATTCCAGTCCTCACTTCTGAATATTTACTTCAGTCTCGGTGGGTTCCAGTCCTCACTCGTACTTATCCTGACTTCCATGATGGGCTGAGTAGATGTATGCCCACTCTGCACCAAAGTATGGCACAAAATGCATCCAATATGTGATGTTACACTTTTAAGATCATGGAATTGCGAAGCTTCGTTCGAACCATTCTTTTTTGAAAATAGAAGCCCTATCTGGTATGATTTCTGTGGTGGCGCAAACCCTATCCACTATAGTGAGAACATAGAAGGTTCAATGGCGCCTGGGCACTAATTCTACCACAGCTAAATTTACATGTACCCCAAATATAAGATCTTTTCTATTGTCAGGCATGGTTGTGTCCCAGGAGTGGTTAGTCATAAAGAATCGTCACCATGTGAACAGCATTTCAGATTTCTAAATTGCTTAACATGAAAAACTGCTAGCAGTTAAAGCTTTCACTACCGCATTATGATGCTTTCCCAAGCTAGTAACTGTGTATAAGCAGTATGCACTGTTTTGCTGTCAATTAAAAAACTCTTAAGGTGCATTATCTTGTGGTTATTAATTCCTTTGCTATTCATTGGTAAAATTATTGTTAAATTTGATCACTTATAGTCCATTGTGAATCATTTTTTATTAGAACGGGTTTTAAGTTTGGTTCCTAAATCATTTTTCCATTGTACAACTTCCAGTACCGTACTCACTTAATACAGTCAAACCTCCATGTGCGACCACCTCTCGTAAGAGACCACCTCCCCTAAGCGACTGCCAATCCAAAACACCAAAATTTTCCCAATCAAAGCCTTCCAGTTGGAACCTCTTGTATTCGGCCACCTCCTGCAAGTGACCGCGACCACTTTTTTGGCCTGACGGTTAATGATTTTCCATTGTTTTTAACATCCTGTAAGTGGCCACTTGACGCACTCTCTGATCTCTGTTTTCGCTGTGTGCACCATGTTACTTAGAATACATGAAGAACTTTAGTGACAACATGGAACTACACATATCCTAACTTAAGATATTGCATGCAATAAATTATCTTAAAGTAGATATGCCTGGACCTTTTCTCGGAAGAGGTCCCCCGTGGTTTGATTCTTGTAACCTTGTGACCACTCAATCTTGCATTTTAGGTGGCTTTCATGGGAGGTTTGACTGTATAATTATCTCCTTCTTTGGTATTTTTAAACAACAGCAACTAAACTAGGTTAGCAACATCACAGTTTTCTTCTAAACAAAGGATGTTGGAGTGAAAATTGCATGAATTTTGAGTATTTTAAGGGAGGCTAAAATCTGATTTTTGTTTACTGCATAAGTCAGCCAAGTTAAACACGTACTTGATGTTAAATTCCCCATTCTATCCTTGCAGCAGTGATGGGGTGGTTCCAACTTTCAATTGGCTAGTGCATAATTCTCAAGAAGGTGCCCTCGCGATTTACAAGAGGAGTTTATTTGCTTTTTTTGCTTTTTAGAAGGATTGGAAGGCAATTTTTAAAGCTTGAATAGTAAAGAAGAATTTGACGTTACTCTTGAAAATTTTGTAGTTCCATACCCTCCCCCCCCCCCCCCCCCCCCCCGGGGGCGGCCCCCCCCCCCCCCCCCCCCCCCCCCCCCCCCCCTTCTTGGCGAGCCGCCCCCCCCACCCCCCAAAGGAGGCGCGGGTCCCATCACAGTGACGCACCCGGCCGCGAGGCGCGGGTGGGGTGGGCGGGCGGCCGCAACACATA
>CALNXI010000634.1:140435-165797 GCA_942486025.1 Porites evermanni | reverse complement strand
CCCCGCCCCCCCCCAGGGGTGTCTAATTTTTTGAAGTTGGCAACCGACTCTGGAAAAGTAGGGGGCTGTCACCATCCAGGGCTCAAGGCACCTGAAGCTAGGGGGGTCTAGGGTAGCCGGCGACATACAATTAAGTAGCCGGCGGAACTCCGGCGGTCGCCGGCTTGTTTTGAAACATTCCAGGGGGTTGTTGGGTACTCTCTTGGAAGAATATTTGTTAAAAATAATAGGTTGCATTATATTTTTATACGAAAGATCAATTTTTTTTCTGCGATAACATGAGAAAACATGTCTTCATTTATGTTAATAAGGCGGTTTATGAACTCGAGGACGTTCTTGGCTAATAATACCACAGAGGGTGATGCCTTAAACTACTAACTACACAAATAATGTAATTTACAGGAGATTATGCAACAAAGCACTAGGCGTATCCACTGGGTAGGATACTCACAGCTGATGCTCTACTAGTTCTTTTCCAGTGGCAAAGAAAGTACACTAGGTAGACATGAGAGAGAAAACTATTGTTTCATTGTAGTGTTCACTAGTGGAAGCTTTGAAATAGAAGTAAATGGCTAAATCATACCCTTCTATAATGTGTCAGCAGCTGTTTAATATTGCAGAGATATTAATATTTATATGGGAGTTCAGTTAAAATAGGCAAGGTGGCCCAGTTAAGGGTTGTCTATTCACCACATTGTTTCTTTTACTAGAGTTTGAGTCATGATAGTTCTTGAAACTGTAACAAAATCTGTAAACGTTTTTTTAACCTATTCGCCCCTAAATCGCCCATAACCGCTCTGCGGATGCGCGTTCCTTGTATCACTTATTGTGACGTCATCAGTTTTAACGGCAAAAGACAACTTTGTCATCTAACTTTTGAAGTGGGAAAAGTTCTTTAAAAAGCATACCAGAATGAGCAAGATATAGTCATAGAGGCTGGAGACAACAGGAAAAACCATGTTAAGTAGACCCAAAAATTCCGGTGAAAATCTTGTACCACTACCTTCTACCTTCTAATCCTGCGATCCTAAACTCTTTCCGAAAAAAATATTTCCCACCTAACTGAAGCCTAGTAAATGCCCAGCAAAAGAAAAGTAATGTGCTTTGTATGAAACAATACACTAAATCTTGAGTGCAAAGAAGTCCGTGATCAGTTTTTAAAAAAACCTCAATTTTTCCATACATTTTCTGTAATTTTGATACTGTCGAATTACAGAAAATGTATGGGAAATCAAGGTTTTCTAAAAACTGATCACGGACTCTTGCTCTCCAGATTTAGTGTATTGTTTCTTTGAACTCGTAAGTGACTCTTTTCAAAGAGAAAGCATCAAATATATAAATTCGAGAAGCATTAGCTTGCTTTGAATTCCAATACAAATCTTTGAATTTTCCGCCATCTTGCCCTGATTACCCGTGATGCAACTATGAGCGTGAACTCCTCTATCTAGAGCAAATGCGAATGAGTGAGATGCGAGTGAGATGATTGACTTGCGCCTCCAACATTTTTTCATTGATGTGTCTAACGAATGGCTAATGGGTATCTAATGGTCTAGATCGTTTAACAAAATTATTGTTGTGGTACGTTTTCCTTAGAAAGGTAACACTTGGTCTGGACACTAATATGCTGACACCACGTTACGTAGCGTTACGATTCAGGCCTATTTTATAAGGATTTCTATGGAGTCATTGGAGCATAACAGTACTTACATCTCCGCGCCAATTTGAACCAACAGGCTCATTTTTGGCAAATGAACATACCGGTATTTTATCTTGGTCTTTCTGGACATGTCAACATATCCCATTATTTTACGTCACACCTCTATATTCACCGCCTGGCCCTTTTTCTTTTCCAATCAACATATTCTCATGATGATGATGTTGATGATGATGATAATAATAATAATAATAATAATAATAATAATAATAATAATAATAATAATAATAATAATAATGATAATAATAATAATAACAATAATAAATAATAATAATGATGATTTATTGACAGTATTTCTTCATGGTAGCTTTAAACTAGCTAAAAACTAACTACATACATAATGTTACTCAAACATTTCTAAAAACAATAATGCCCTCAAAAACTGTTAAAACTGTAAAATCTAAAATACCATAAATACTGTGAGTAACCATAACTAAGAAATCTTATCAAGACAACTTCTGAGGCTCAACTTAAGAGCAGGCAAGCCATACTCTTTAAAATTGTAAAACAATTTTCAAATAATAGAAGGTTTCATAGAAGGTGTACCTTGCTAATACGATTACAACCTATAATAATACTTTTCTTGTTTTTTTTTGTGTGTGTTTTTGAAGATGTCTGGGAACTTTGATATTAGGCCAGGGCATCTGCTTTACAGAACATGGATGATGTGCATGGATCTCGCAAAGTCCAAGTCACTATTTTGGCGTCTGAATGGGGATCAAGCAAGGGGGGACTTTCCACCATAAACAGAGAGTTAGCCATTCAGTTGGCCAAATGCAATGAAGCGGAAATCACTTTCTTTTTACCACAATGCAGTCAAGAGGACAAGAAGTTAGCCCTGAGGCACAACGTGAGGATCGTTGAGGCAACCCCCCTGTCTGACTTTGAGCAACTGGACTGGCTTTACTTTCCGCCTGAAGATTTGCAAATCGACATTATCGTAGGTCATGGAGTTAAACTCGGTAAACAGGCACAAATCATTAAAAGATCTAAAAGGTGCAAATGGGTTCAAGTGGTGCACACAGATCCAGAGGAACTTAGAATGTTCAAAAACTATTCAGATCCAATTTCAAAAGGCGAGGAAAAGCACAAGATCGAAGTAGAACTGTGTGAAATGGCAGATCATGTTGTTGGGATTGGTCCCAAGTTGAGCGAGGCCTTTCGCTCCTATCTTCGCAGCTGCCAAAAAGATGACAATGTCCTTGACTTAACTCCAGGAGTATTTGTAGAGTTTGCGGCTGTAAAGCAGCCTCTAAACGAAAGGCAACAACGCAGTGTCTTGGTGTTTGGTCGTGGAGACGTACAGGATTTCGAATTAAAAGGATTTGACATCGTTGGGAAAGCGGTTTCCGAGTTAGAAGATACTCGTCTTGTCTTTGTTGGGGCTCCAGATGGAAAACGCGAAGAAATAGCAAAACGGTTGACCGAATGTGGTGTCCCTCTAAGTCGCTTGAGAGTAAGAGGATTTGTTCAAGAACGAGAGAGTCTAAGGCGCTTGTTTCAAGAAGTGGATCTTGTTGTCATGCCTTCAAGGACAGAGGGCTTTGGATTGACAGGGCTGGAGGCCTTGTCAGCTGGTGTTCCTGTGCTTGTCAGCCGCAACTCCGGTTTTGGAGAAGCTTTACGCAGTGTACCTTTTGGATCAACATATGTAGTAAACTCAGAGGAACCGGCGGATTGGACCTCTGCTATCAAATCAATCTTGGTCATGGACAGGAGAAGTCGGCTTGAGGAAGCGGAAACTCTGCGCGAATCCTATGGCAGGAAATACAACTGGGCCAAACAGACAAGAGATCTCATTCACAGGATGATCAGTTGGGTTTACGGTATGAATGTCAATTTTCTTTTTTATGAAAAAAAAAAATTCTTAATACATTGCAAAAGGAATAATAGAACGTGGACTCTAAGAAGAAATTAAAATAAAGAAACAAAACCAAATTTGAGTAACATCCGCTGCCTTTTTTCTCCCGGCTGAGATCGTGAAAAAAGGAGATCACAAAGTTTGTGTTTATGTAGGGAAACGAAGTAAAGTAGTATTGACCCAATCCTCCTATCATACGCTTTATCCCCAGTTCACTGGCTTATGTGATTATTCCATACATCCGCATTTACAAAAACAGCCTGTTGTTATCTGCTCTTTTTTTTATCAACAGATGATGATTTGCTGATTCAACTACCAGAGCTCTTCAGAAACAAAACGCAGAATCTTTTGACTCGCGGTATGTTAGCCTCCAAGCAGACGTTGTTAGGGCGTCGTCAGTCGTCACGCGTTCCTTTTCCACGAACGACGTTTTTTGAAAATGAACGTTTGACGAAGGGCTAAGAACGTCTGCATGGGAGGCTAATGGTATGCAAATTATCGTTTCTTGTGTTAAAAACAAACATAGTACGTAATTTCGGGAGCTTAAGCAAAGGCGTTTTTGAGCTCTTTTCTCTTTTTTTATGCCTTGGTGCTACCACATTTGTATTGCTAAGTGTCCTCAGTGTGATAAAGACGATTTGCCCGAAAATTTAATTACCGTGTGGCACGATATTTTTGCGGGAGTGTATTTTTGCCGTTGGCGATTTTTTGTGTTTTACGGGAACTAATTTTTGCGATGATGACAGATTCATTGTTTTTTCTTGCTGGGAATTATTTTTTGCGATTTTCAGAAAGTACCCAGTACCCAGCATTGATAATATTTTCGTTTTTGTTAAGTACATGCAGTAGTGTACAACTATCCCCCGAAGGGGAGGTGAATAGTGGTGGTATATACCAAGGTGCGAAGCGTCGAGGTATATATCTAGCACTGTTAACCGACCCTGAGGGGGATAGTTGTTTTAGTTTTTACCAAATTAGTTGGATAAAAATGAAAAAAAGTAACTTTCTGTAAATTAAAAACGTCACTAAGTAGGAACTTTATTTACAATTTACAAAACGTTCGGGGATTTTGCCGAGTGCATTTTTTAAATTTTGTTGCAAATTCAGCATGAAAATAAATTTCTACCTACCAGTAAACAAAAGGCCAAAGATAGTCGCTTTCTTGGTATTTTTTTGTACCACTGCTTCATTAATCGCTCAAATTTCGTCTCCCGTAAATGCCTCGAAAAAGAGACGCCATCTTGGCTCCGGTCGCAAAGCAGTGAATATCCAAGGATATTCCGAGTTACGGGAGCCAATCAAAACGCGCGAAAAGTGCTATTCACTGATTTGGTAAGTACTAAAAATACATAATTTCAAACAATACTAGGGAATTCCATACCCGATGTAAAACCAGTAATTCATTGTATACATGATGTACCGTTTTGTTTTTGAATGGAAGAGGCAAATTGTAATTGAGCAGACATGATTTCTTAGTAGTGTATTTTTGTGTAGTGAATTTAAGTTAGGGAATATTTACTCTGGAGTAAATTTTGGCGGGAAAAATGTTTGTGGTAATTTTTATTTGGGGGAACTTATTTTTGTCGATCGCTGGAAAAATCGCCAAATTTATAACCCTGCAACGGTGGGCAAAACAACTGCCCAAGAATGAAAAAAATCCACTTCCGGTAGACATACGTCGCTCAAAAACGCCTTTGCTCATGCTCCCTACTGTGAAAACGACCCAAAACGGTCGCTGACATTCCTTTTTTTTCCCCGGAATTTTGATAAAGATGTTCGGGAATTCCTTTCTATCCTTTTTGGAGATACAGAAAAACTGCAACGTTGGTAATTTTTTTCGCGGTATTGTTTTAGAGAAAACGGTCTAATGACGACGGTCAAAACCATCTGTAATAGTCTTTATTCGAAGCACTTAACACATGTGATTATTTTATTGATTCATAGTCACCACAATAGACTGTTTTCATCTTTTCTTTTCACAGGAAGAAAACGCAAAGCTTCTCAGGAGTTGGACGGCATGATTGAGGACAACAAAGGTACATATCCTCGGAAGATTTCGTAATGTTACTGGGTTATGAGGGTTTTATGATAGATTCATTAACCGCTGTGAAAGAAGGGAGCTGAGACTCTGCGATCCAATGATAAAATGCCGCTATGTTCTTGCCATAAGGTTTAAGTCTCTTCAAAGAGATCAATGTCATAATATCGTAAAGACGCCTCTATAGAGTGTTGGAGCGTTTTCACTTACGTGGCCAACATCTATGCAAATTTAAGAAGGTGTTTACATAAGAAAAGAGTTCAACTCCCACAGGATTGGTTTGAAACACCAATGTGGCCGCCGTTTCATTGTTTTGGAACACGAATATGGCCGCTATGACGTCGTGTGAAAACGCTCTATTCTCTGCACAAGGACAGATGATTTAAAGTCGGACGAAAAGTAAACTGGAGAGTCACCTTTGAAATGGAAAATGTATACGACCTGTTATGTCTTCTTTTAACTTCACTAATGGAAGATGTATACATATTAATTAAAGTAAAACCGTTTTCAGACCTGGTCTCTAAGAAATTATTTCATCATTACTTAGATTAGAACGCCAAGTAAAATCCACTTCAATTCGCATATCACTCTTTCTTTCTTATTCATTTGGAATTGAAACTAAAAATACGTTCATACACTCCCGTAGTCCCCTCGAAAACCATACCCGATTCCAGACCAAAATGGGCAAAATCTATAAGCCTTTTTAGACCGAAAAGGCGCAAAAACCCTACCCTTTGGGACGGCACATACCTATATGGCTTATATCAGGAAGTAACCCCCCCCCCCGAGACATTATGTCATGATTCGATCTCATTGTGCAAGAAAATTAAAGGATGTCAACAGAAATAGCTGAAATGATCTTTTTTTTTTAAAAAAATGTAGTACAGCAAAGTTAATTGGACAATGCTATCTTTTGTTTGCGTGGAAACTTCACATGTCATGAACAAAAATTTGGACAATTTGACGCGATCTGTTAGATAAAGCTGGAAGGGTTTTCAAAGTTTTAATCGTTGAAATTCAGGTCTGAATAGAGCTAATAGGTTTTTTCGCCAACCTTTTGTGAGGTGTGTTGTTTATAGCGTGCGTGTAAGTTAGATTGACTTATTAGGTCTTATACCTATGTCTTAACATTTCTTACGTGCGAGATTACACAGACCGTACAGTGCTCTACCAAATGATCTATTGAACCAGATGAAAACTATAAATTAAATATTAACGAAAAGTCTTCTTGAAGAGATGGAGTTTTTCTTGTTATCTAAGCGTAATAATATTTGGGTGATTATCACCTACGTTTATATTTTAAGAAAATGAACGTTGCCTTGATGCTGGTAAGCACATTCCTTAATTAGTCAAAACTGTTCACCTTTAGAAAGGTGATCTTAACCACACTGCGATTTTTCCGTTTTCAGCTCGGAACATCTTTTCACACCTACAAGATTTGCAGTCTGACACAGTCCTGGTTAGTAACAAGACTAACCCACTATCCGATCTGAGAAAGATTGCTTTGGACAAAGGATTCGTAATTTCTGACAACCCAGCGTCTGGAAACTGTTTGTTCTATGCACTGTCAGAGCAACTACAAAGTGTTAAAGCAATCCGTATATCACACAAGGAGCTTAGGGAAACTTTGGTCCAGTTTCTCTCAACGAATTCGTATTTGGTACGTCATTAATGCGGCCAGTTTAATTTACGGTAGCAAGATATGTAACGTAATTAATACTCACACTGACCTATGCCCTATTCTTTATGAAGAGTAAAACCAATTGTCTTTTCGATAACTAGTTAAATTTACACCTAAGCCAATTAAAGTAGCCTGTCCTACTAAAGGCCATGCGGCAGAAACATGTGACTGTGTCGGCTACGTGCAACAGCGACAAGTCACGTGACGAACACATCACGGTGTCGTAACGCGGAAGTAAGGCGTAGATGTTGCCGTGACAAAATCACAGTGTCCACATGAGCAAGACCTGTTTTTGTGTTTGTTTTTTTGCTTCTGCTCGAACGCAAAGAATTATGATTGTTCTCTCCAATTGGCTACCAGTCGCAAAAGCCTCAGCCTGTTCCACTTATTAAACATCAGGGAGGACTTTCATTAATTGGGAAAGGATTTCATTATTGGAATTGAAATTACATTTCTGAAATCTTCTATTGGTAGCCTTGATCCACATAAGGTATGTTGATTAGTTTATTATATTGACCTCAGGGGAATGTTCTCGTGCAAAGTAGCCAGCGGGTCGGCTGGGCGCATCTGACCCGATTTGTGTTTGCACTCACTTAACATTGCTGTGCTCTGATCTTTTTTTAAAAAAGGTCTGTTTAAAGGAGGGTGGAGTCTGGCGGAATTTTTTTTTAAAATATAAACTACGGTTTTTTTGTCTTCGTTCTTCCGCCGTCCCATTGCGTTAGTTACTATTCTCATTCCTAAACCATATACAGAAAGGACAGAAAGGTTCGTGGCGCCCTGTCAATAATTCCCCCCCGCAACATGCCCCATCAATTTCAATACGTAAATTGCTGGTTTTCAACCACGCGACACGACGGCAATGTTCGTCGACAAAACAATAAAATCGGTTCGCACAATTTGCAGGAAAAAAGAATTTAGTTTCCTGTTGAGAGAATGCCGCCCTTGACGGCAGTTGAAAACCAGCAATTATCGTGGGACTTGTCGCCCTTTTTGCCCTCAAGCAAGGATGAAAAAAGCTGACACAAAAATTGTCTCTGTGGCATGTCCTTAGGATTAGCCTGACACCCAAAGTTTCAGGTAAACTTAGAGAACTTCTCGAGGATTTTGATAATGTAAGCGTTCAAAGTCTGATCCCAAGGGCTTTTGTTATTTCAACCTGCCCACATTATGGCTCTTAAGCCTGCGCAAACGGCGTTATTTTTTCGCGTTTTTCATGAGAGCGAAGGCAAACGCGAAGGGAGCGAGGAGCGCCAGACATGTGCAACGTTGGAAAGCAAAGAAATTTGCTTTCGGCGGCTTCCCCCGTAACGCGTCTGGCGCGTCTCGCCAGCTTCGCGCTTGCCTTCTCTCTCATGAAAAACGTGAAAAAATAACGCCAGTTATACAGGCTATTGTTATTATGAATTCCCAATAATATGGTGTTTAGAAACATTTCAAAGACTTATCAATAATGCATTAATAGAAAACAAAAGAAATTAATGTTTAATGAGTGTCTTTATAAAAGGCACGGCTAAACGAAGATTATGCTTGTCGGTACCCATCAGAGGACCACGGAGGCTGACGATCTAGTTATAGAAATCAGTAACAGTTGTTTAGAGAGAGTTAACAAGTTTAAATATCTTGGGGTCCTCCTAGAGAACACCCTATCTTGCGTTGATTGGAAGGACCACATAGAATATATCGGTCACAAGATCTCGTCTAGATTAGGTATTCTGCTTCGATCGCGTAAGGTTCGTCCCAAGCCAATTTGTCAAATGCTCTATTGTTCGATTACTGTTCGCCTGTCTGGGACAGTTGTGGGGTTGAGAGCAAAGCCTATCTAGACAGGCTTGAAGGTCGAACTATCGGGGCGGAGGAGTGAACATCAACACTTGGCTGGCACAGCCTACAAGCACGCAGAAATTATCTCAAATGCGTCTCAGTCCATAAGTGTCTTCACGGAATAACGCCTTCGTACTTACCTTCAGAGTCTAGACACGCGCACCTTTTTCATGGCTATAACACCAAAAGTCGTGATTTGCTGCGTCCTCCCTTCGCAAAAACTACTGAATACCAAGGTAGCTTCAGAATAAACGGTGCTCGCACCTACAACACCCTACCGAGAATCGTTAGACAAGTAGAGACCCTCAGTGAGTTCAAAATCAAGCTAAAGCGCCATTTTAAAGAGTAACGCCCGCGGTACATGTTGTTAATTTTCTAGTTTTAATGTTTTAATGTCTTTGTTTTTGTGTTGTGTCAGGGCTCCATTTAAACTAGCTCTGCTAAATTGGATGTCTCTAGATAAATATTGAATTGAATAAATAAATAAACTTAACGTCCAGTTTTTTTAAGATCAAAATAGCCCCAAACCTAAATATTAGTGCAAGAATGAGTTGAACTATATCAGAGATTTTGAAGCCGTTCAAAAAACTCGCAGGAGTGTATTACCAGGTTTAAAAACTCTCGGCTTCGCCTCGAGGCTTTCAACCTGATAATACACTCCTGCTCAGTCTGTAAACAGTGCATGCTGAATTAACCTTGAAAGTAATCAGAGAAACCGCTACTAAACTACTGCAACTTGACCAGGAGCAAAACTGAAATTTACTAATCTTTTTTTGTTCTTCTAGCGCGATGGAACACCCCTGCTTAACTTTGTTTCCGGGTACCCATCATGGCCTGAATACTTACAAAGCATGGCGAAGGACGGTACTTGGGGCGATCATATGGTTCTGCTTGCTGCAGCAAATTACTTTCAAAGTCCCATCCGTATTATCAGCAGCCGTGACCATGAAATAGTTGTCCAGCCAGATCATGCAGTTACTGACATCAACCCCCTTGTGTTGGGACACCTTCACGAGTTTCACTATGTTAGTCTTCATCCCAGTCAAGGTAAAGTTTAAATTCTCTTGAATGATTTTTGTACAACTTTTGGAACATAACCACCGTTGCTACAAAAGTCGGGTCTATCTAAAAGAATCTCTCTGCCCAAACCACTTTTTCTTTGTATCGACTTGCAATGTTTGCCCCCTGGCGATCCCATAATCCTGTGCGCATAACTAAGTCTCCGATTAATGGAAAATCATTCATTACCACCCGCACAGCTCTTAATTGTCAGTAGTGAACTGACATTTTTCGCAAAGGGCTTTGTAGAGAGAATTCGAGTCGTTTGAGGTGTGTTTTGTTCTCCCACTGAGGGCCACATGTTCTCTACAGCTATCTTTGGTGAATGAGACGAGAATTTACTTCTCCTCTTGACTGGTTCTGTCTTTATTTTCTGTTTGCTAATATGGAAGCCAATTTCTCGTTCATGTAACAAGACATAACTCCTTTCATTTCTTCGTATTTGTAATGCTGTTTTTCTTGTTCTTTTTTTGTCACGACGGTATTATTTTGTTTTGAAGAATCAATACCCAGCTATGTTCTGGCCAGAGGACAAACAGCCGTTGCAGCTTTTATAAAAGCAAAAGCGGATGGCTGGACTGTTGACAAGCGCGTTAAAGTTTTACTGATTGGACAGGACCGCGTTGGAAAGACAAGTGTTGGAAGATCCCTTAAAGGCGAAAAATTCAGAGCCAATGAGATAAGTACAGAAGGAGTACAGATGTACGAACCCTTGAAAAATCCTGGGAATCAGCCTTGGAAAAATTATGTTCTGCAACATGATACTACGGCATTCCACCACAAGTCAGCCGAGATAATTAGTCGAGAAGTGCAATCGAAGTCAACAGGTGGACAAACGCCAAAAAAAAGCTTAGGAACAGGCAAGGAAGATTTTTATTGTATACGCATTCAAACTACTTTCTTCAGATTTTAAAATTAGCTGCACAGGATTTTGCTTTTTGTTGAAAGGTTCCCTATTATTGAAAGGAGCTTTTATTAATGTCAGCTAGTTTGCCACTGGAAAAACTTTGACAACTAAATACATATAAATGGAGCAAATATTTATGTGGAACTCCAACCGTGTGATTTTATTTTGATTTTTGTGTACTGTTTGCTGAATGTAACTTGCTCAGTTTGATGTGTAGCCTGCATGCCGACGCATCTTCAATTCTCTACTTTACATGAAGCAAGAAAACGCAGGCCATTGTTTTTTTTAATCAAATTCTCCAACTTTAATTACTGTTTTATCGTGCGTTCTGTTGTTGTAGTTTATTGGAGTGTATGAGAGCAAGTGAAATACTAAATGTAATGTGTTTTGTCGTAATTTAGATTCCCAAGAAAGCTCCAACCTTGATGCCACCGCAGATAACAGCCAGGTAATAGTGGATTAACGGTTTCTTTGCTTATAATGAAAATAATTTGAAAGAAGTAGTTAGATGTCGTGATACATCACAGCCATTGCATGTGTCAGCCCTATTGGCTGTTTATTTAATCGGAATTAAGCCAGTGTTTAACGAAGCCGCGTTCTTAGGGGCTGTTTACGTGGAGGGAGGAGGATTCTAGAACTAGAAGATTTTTAATAGAAGGCGGATCATTCTAGCGCCACATATTTTATTTATTTAGTTCACATAAAGAAAGGGTTGTATTTGTACCCAGCGCTAGGATCTCCCTAGTACTAGCATGTTCCTAACTGAAACATAGGGAGCTCCTATAGCACGATTAGAATCCTAGCACCCCTTAAACTAGGAAGATCTTAGTTTTGGGGGCAAACCAAACAAAAAAAGGCGGTAGCGGGTCGTTCAGTGGCAATAAAGGCTGTCAGTTTCGTTTGACGTATTACCACCAGCTGATGATTCTGTTGATTTTGATCTCGGACAATATTTGGGGCTAGTTCTGTTCCCAAGATACAGCGTCAAACCACGAGATAAAGTTGCTAAAAGTGCCGTGGAGGAAAAAAAAGAGGAGCAATCGATGCTTGATTGCTCTATTGTCGAAACGCTGCGACCAAAGCCGATCTGAAAGAAATGTTTAGCCCAGTTTGCTTTTCCATGCTGCGGGGGCAGCGAACACGTCATTATTAAAATTGATTCTTCCTTATTCAGACTCTTTCTCTTTTATTCCAACTCCCTTAAATGGCAAATTTTTTCGTGAATTTCCCTGGAATCGAATTCTTGAAGACCACACCCAAGTTTGGAAAGAGATAGAGGGAGATAAATTTCTTGTCTCATCTTTAAGTCCCTCAAACAGCGTCGCATAATGAACTTTCACGTCATGGTCGTGCAAGGACGGCAAAGAAATGTACCAAAACGCATGCTGCACGTGCAAAATCTGTTGTTCTCATTGACGTCGCCGTCGTCGTTCTCCCCGTATTTATCAATGTGTGCAAACAATTGGGAATCCAATTATACGTTTTTAGTATAAACGCCTGCGAATCGGAATACGCCCAAATGACTAAATAAATCCTCAAACATTTTTAAATCTATCAAAAAGTCCTTAATAATTCATAAGCCCATTGTCCTATAAAAATGGTCGATAATACATCACGTGTAGTTACTGTACATTAGGGACTTTAGGATCCAAGGACGCGGCGGCAACGAGAACGTCGCTTAACGTTGCGTTGCGTTCTTTCAGTCTTTATCGCGATTATTCCTACCCACTTACTCACTTACTTTGTCAAATGTAGGCGAACCTTCCTGAATTTGAATTCCAAAGGACCATTTCCAAGTTCAGGAAGAGAAGTAAAATTTCGTTCTGCCCATACGTTCTCCATAAAACGCGAAATTAAAGGAATTCCCGTCGTATTTGTGCGTAAACGGCAAAGAAATGTACAAAAAAGTGTGACGCACGTGCTAAGTTGTTGTTTTGCTTATTAAAGCTAGTGTTTTCTTTTGACGTTGTCGTTGCCGTCGCGTCGTTGGATCTTAAAGTCCCTATTGATAAACCCCTACTCCTTATTAGAGCGAGTATTTATCCGCTTCTTGAATCTGTTGCCTGGATTCCCTTAAAAAATTACTCGGTTATAATCACTGCCATTGTGAGGATTTTAAAATGATTTATCTCTCATACTGAGGTTGGGCTGCCTGTGGTTCAATAAACTCGTAGCCACGTGTTTTAGCGGGTCTAAAATCATTCGCCTTTGGCTTGTGATTTTTAACCCTACCATGTATAAAATGGATTCCACTTGGTAGGTTGTTCACCACGAGACCTTTTCCCCAAAGGTCCCCTTGGGGAAATAGCTTGGGTTAGGTTCACTCTGGGGTTTGATCACCTTCTTTTTTTGATGTTAGATGGGGACAAAATTGCCCAAGGGGAAGAAAAAAACTTAAGATCGGTTTCACGGTAAAAGTCCTTGTAAGCGTTGAAAACTGACTAAATACTGAATATAGCGAATAAATCTTCCAGATCAATTACACTGGGCACCGCACAGACTTAAAACAATATAATCGGCTCTCAAGCAAAAGTAGAAAAAAGAGAGACTATTGTCTTTCGTTGCTACATATCACCCAGGGTGATATAACTTGAAGGCTTTGATAATGGGACGCAACCACAAAAACCACATTGGGAGTCCTTGCAGGTCTGTCTTTGACGTCCTTTGAAAGTGTAACACGTACAGAAACACCTCTTTCCCTCCGATTCATCCTGTCGGCCATGCTCTCTTAGCGCGCAGTTACCAATGATGATAATAACAATAATAATAAGTTGCAGTGCCAGTCATTAGTAGCAATAGCCAGTTACTGAGTGCCAGTGCCAGCTACTATGTAGCAGTAGTGCTTGTTACAAGAACTGTTTTTCATGTGATAGCCCTTACTGGGCACCGTCCTGACTGGGCAGGCAAGTTGTCGTTCGCCACTCAAAGTAAGGGTCCACAAAATCGGTTCCAACGACCTACTAAGGAATGAATTCTTGTCCACTGATGTAACGAAATTTTCTGACTGTTCTATTTAACGTAAAAATATATACAGCGGCCCCTTGAAATCCTGTTGTGTTGTCGAACTTTTATAAGTCCAGTTTCGAGTAGGATTTGGCGCGAATATGAACACAGCACGTGAATAACACGTGATTTCTACTGTTTGGTACATTTCACTAACATTTCACTTTCTCGTGATTGGTGCAGCCCCTTTGGCCTCGGGAGCTGTCATGGGTAATCCTTTTTTTTCTTTTTGACGTATCCATGGAAATTTTTCTAGAGGCAATTCATCATGGGAAAATCGGTCACACAAAATCTGCTTCCCATGGGTAAAACGGCTTGTGTAACCGCACCTAATGTATAGCCAAAGATCCATGGTAAAACGAGTTTGTACTAATTAATGCTGAGGTTTTACATGTTTTGTCTTGTAGAACTCCAAGCAAGCTCTAACGCTTCAATCCTCCATGGACACAAATCAGGTAATAACAGAGTTTTCTGCTAAATTTCATAATGATTGTAGCATTGTGCCTGGCGTTTGGTTACATTTACCTGTCCAAATCTCCCCGATCGGGCCGATCTATTGCATGATCACCACTCACTCAGCCAGTGACATGTTCACTTGCTAATTGTGCGCTGCATTTATTATACAAGCATAGTCAATAATATTCTTTTTTTTTATTTAGAAATCGATCATTTCCTGCGGTAAACATCCTCCTAATAGGTTTTCCTTTTCGCAATAGTAAAAACCGTATCACGTATTACATGAATTATATTTTTACGAGTTTCTGGGGTTATTAATCTCCATTTATGAAGTTCAAATAAGTTATCCCACTAGGGCCGAGAGGTCACTAGGGCAGAGAGCTAGGGGTTATCGATTAATTACTAACATAGTATGTAACTGACTATTTTTTCTGCTGTGTCCTGCAGAAAGACTCACAAAGTGAATTTTCAAACCTAAGCCGACCAGACCGTTTTGAAGAAGGTAAGAAGGTATTCTTTTAAGTTGTTTTATCGCCCTTTTACAAAGCTGGATTCTTCAATGAAGCTGAGTTCCTTCATGGAGCCGAAACCAGTTGTGGAATTGCACACATTTAGGTATCCTGCTGATGAACAGGTACGACTCAGTTATAGATATATACTTCGAGCAACAACAATTTGCCGTCTGTCCTCTTTGGTTTGAACAGTTTACTTAGAGCGATATACATTCACCCCTTTTGAAGGATTTCTTATCCTTGCATTGGTGTGAATCGCAAGGTTATCATTTGAGCGTCGCCCAAATAGAGTTTTTGAGATGGCTTGTTTTGATTCAAAGTTGCAATAGGCACGCAATACGTGCGTTCGTAAACGAGCAAAGCGACGCGCCTTTTTGACACGCGAACAACTCGTACAAGGTAAAAAGCATGCCGGAAAGAAAGCTCTACTAGCAGGGTACATGATCCCACTTTTACCACCTCAAAAACCTTGCAACAAACAAACACAGTCAATTCTCAGCGGTGCGGGGACGAAGAAATTAAAAGCAATGAACATGTTAAAGCAACGCAGGGATAAATTTCAATTTGAAGGAAAAGATAAACTTAATTTGAAGCTTACGGTAATCTTTACCTCACCTAAAAGCCGGCCGTTTTTTTTTTTCTAGAAATTTGGAAGTATGAAATCCTGACATTAAATCTGTCAAGACATTTGTAAATTAAACGGGTTTGAATCACAATCAAGGGTTTGAGGGATTTTCGTGCTTAGTGTATACGGTGTTTGCGTTCGTGAGGAATGACATATTAAGTATCATATTACAGGAAACGTGCTCTTTTTTAAAAACGATAAGTCGTTTTGCCAGGTTCATCTTTTTGCTATTTCTATCCATCCGTAATTGCCTTATGTGTTGTTTGAATTTTATATGATTCAGTAATGAATAATTTTGAATCGTCGGTAGTATTGAGCGTTTTAAATAATATAGCCAAAAGTTCGACAGCACTTTTGCCCATGATGACATGCGATGAGTGGCCACATATTAAGTATTTAGTTTGACAATTAGATTGGAGCTAATTGATGTTAGCTAAGTAATCTTAACATTAAATGATGCATAATTCTATTGCAGATGCTTGGAGAGGTGATATTGGGCAAAATAGAACGCATTCTTTCACTTTCGAACCGTAATTTTATTTTTATATAGAGATTGAAAGCAGTGCGCATGAGCAGTGTGTTACCCGCTTTCATGTTTTCGCCGGGCTGCCCGACAAGCGTGATTACTTAGAAAATTTCCAGCCGGGACCCCGCATCACAGTCCTGGGATCCCAGCTAACAGTGCTTACTCGGTTGTCATGTAATTGCAAAGTTTTGTTGCGTTTAACTAAGGTACCTTGATCTCTGCAAAGCAAGCCAGCCCGGCTAATGTAATCAGGCCCTTAGTTTTATAGCCGTTTTTTACGCCGCCTTACCAATCCACGTCCAATATAACTCCACGCCTTCCACTTCACACATCTCAACCAACCCCTAAAATATACAAGGCTACTGCACTACTCACACATCCCTAAAACATAAAAAAAATTCACATTCGCCTAGTACAACGAGTCCCAAATATACGCTACCACAGCAGCTTGTTATTTAATGTTTTGTCTTTTAGAGGGTACTGCAAGCGTACACTCGACACCGGACAACGAAAAGAAAATGGAGGTTTGAATATTTGTATCTTTTCCACCAGCACCACCTGAAATTCTAAAATTGTCACTGTTGTATGTTTGTCACTTTTGTATATTTGTTTATTTTTTCGTGGCAACGGCCATGAACAGTCCTATTCAGGACTGCACTCACCTGGAAGATCATTTTTCAGCTACTTATAAATACCCTAGAACATTGCAAAAGGCCATGTCAAAAATTAAGTCATTAGACAGGAGATTATTTTCTACTTTATCTAACAGAATACCTTATCAAACGAACCAGTGTTAATGGATAACAAGATCGCAGATCTCACAGCGGGAAAAATACACAGAAAGGAAACGGACATTCCAGATGGTATCTGGCCAGTGATTTGGGACTTTGCTGGCCAAGCTCTTTTTCGCGCCATCCATCCAATCTTCATGTCGTCCGAAGCTGTTTATGTGCTAGTGTGGGATCTTACAAGGGATCTCTTTGCCAAAGCTCAATGCAAAGTGAATGAAGATGGTCGCGAAGAGGTTGACGTCTTAACTGCTGACAGCAATGACACAAACCTCGATCACATTCTCAGGTGGCTGGACATGATGCACTCATTACAACCGGAAGGTAACTCTGAATTTCCTCCTGTGATCCTCGTAGGAACACATGCTGATGAGGCTGACTTTCCGGACGAAAAAAAAGAAGAACTGGAAGAATTCCTCAGAGTGAATTTTGAGGATTTTTACAATCACATTGTTGAAAGTGTAACAGTGGATAACACGCTTGCCGGCGGGCCAATCCAAGAAGAAGATAAACGAATTGGTCAGCTACGACAAATAATATTGAAAGAAGCCGAAAAATTGTCCCACACGCAAAAGAAAATTCCCTTGAAATGGCTTGAGGTTGAAAACAACGTTTGTGATCATATCAAAGAAAGCGAAGATAAATACATGACAAAGCAGAGTTTTAAAGAGAAAATAGTGGACCAAATCTGCCAACCCGTCTGTGACCAAAATTTGGCAGAACACATTCTAAATTTCATGCACGATCGTGGGACAATTGTTTATTTAGACCACCCAGAGACTCCAAATGGCTTAGTTGTCTTGGATCCTCAGTGGCTTGTTAATGATGTGCTATGCAAAATAGTAACAGTCAAAAACCAAGAAGGTGATAAGCCAAAAATTAAAGGGTATCGACGCAACCTCAAGGAAAAGGGCATTCTCAATGTAGCGCTTCTCAATTATGCATGTGAGAATCTTAACCTCGATGGTATTAAAAAACACTTGATTCTCATTATGAGGAAATTTAACCTTCTTTGTGAAAATAAGAAGGACAGTACTGGTGAGACAGAGTACTTGGTACCCTGTATGCTGACACGCAAACCAGAAGAGCACCTGCAGTGCCATGATCTCCAAGTAGTATGTAATCCTGCATTTATCACATTTAACACAAATTACGTTCCCTTTGGGCTGTTTTCCAGGATTCTTGTTCTTTTCGGTCAGTGGGCCGCAGCAAGAACCAGTTGTGAGAGGCCGCAACTTTTTGCTAACGCAGCTAGGTTTTTTATAGCAAAGACGACACATCTTTCTGTGAGATTTGACTGCTACAAAAGAGTCATCAAGATTTACATTTTAAAGGGGACAGAGCCAAATCCGATACATAATGAGCAAGAGGTTCTTTTACAAGCGTCCAGGCAAGTATAAAACAACCATTTGGTACAGAATCGGGATTGGGGATTGGATTTGGGATGTAAGATCAGAAGCATGCGCAATGGGTAACCCTTCAACTTTACGATTTCGGAAAAAACTATTTGACTGTCTTGTAACCTGCGCTCGGAATTACAAGCACCTGCTAGATAGGCTACCGTCGGGTCCAGGGTTATTTTTCACTAAACTGTCGTTCTCTAATGGAATTAAATGTCCCTCAAAATGTGTTCACGAGGTTCATAGAGCCAACAAGGTTTCGTCAATTCTGCTGAC
Source organism: Porites evermanni (assembly GCA_942486025.1). Classification (NCBI taxonomy): domain Eukaryota; kingdom Metazoa; phylum Cnidaria; class Anthozoa; order Scleractinia; family Poritidae; genus Porites; species Porites evermanni. The sequence goes on along the minus strand of CALNXI010000634.1, from coordinate 147,127 downwards.
ATAGTACTGCGGCCAAATTCACATGTCTTGCTCGACATTCGTCACTGAACCGTACGTGACCTTGATGAATACTCCCACAGGTAAAAAACGACATAAAAAGTAAAAACAAGCAATTTACACAAAAAAAGACACGGAAATAACCTTCTTTTTGTATCAAAAAGGCCTACCCACCCTAACTCTCAGGAGTCACCTCAATTATTTACACATTGTTAATTTCCAGCACTGACGCAAGCACTTTTTTCAAATTGAAGCTCCCAGTTGTAGAAAAATTTGACAAATTGGCCTTTGTAATGTGAAATTATTCGTCAAAAGTTCTTCGTTTTGAAATCCCTTATTTCACCTTTTTGAAGGTGGCGGCCTGAAGCTCAAGCATCCTACGAGCCACAGAATCTTACTCTATTGTGTGCTTTCACGTAGAACACGCGAATTCACTCGTCGTAGAGAATGAATCAAGATTCCCCCTTCAATGTTGTTGAATAGGACAAGTATTACACACATTTGTTTTTAGACCAAGACAGTATTATTTAATAGGTGGGTGGGGAGGGTGCGTACTTTATTAAGTTGAAAGGAGATGGTAGTATGGCGGGAAGTTAGAAAGTAGATGGAACAGTCTTAAGAGATTTGTCGGAGCTTGTACTTTCAGGATTTATATTATTAGGCAAGTTTAATTTCCCTGCCTTTCTAATGCCAAAACGAATTAATATAAGTATAATAATGGGAAGAAACGCAAATGCGAGTCTTCAACCAGAGATCTGCTGAGACAAAGACGAGGGTTGGGCGTTTTCACTTTACCAAGGTTTCAGTAATGTTTAAAATATCGGCGAACAGCAGTGTCCCTGCAGTGTTCGCGCTCGAATTTGAACCATATATAAATCACGTGCAGTGAGTGTTTTGAACGGCTTCAAAAATGTCCCTAAACAATACATTTCTCTTTTTACAACGAGTTGATGAAACAATATCAAACAAAAGCAGCCAAAACTACGGAGTATAATTGTGCAAATACATTGTACAACTGAAGTACACAGTCAACTAACACTAGAAATCTACATCCCTGTAGAGGCTCACGCCTTTCTGCCCCCCTGCAATCCAAGAAAATAACCAGACTTTGTTCCTTTAGGTCTTTAAGACAGATTCTTGAACGACTGAAGCAAGAATGTCACTGGCTGCGTAGAGTGTCCTTGAAACTTTGTGCTCAGTGTAAATTGTGTCTTAAAACCAAGAATTGTTTCTGGCACAAAGAGCAAAAATGTTCGCATGAAGACTGTACTCACTATGTTGACATCAACGACAAGCCCTTCGTGTGTGTAAATGACTTATCTTCGAATTCAGCCATACCTCAGACTTGGATTCAGGTTAGTGGTCAAAATAGTACGGGAAAATGAAGTCGCGGCAACTGCAGTATGTTTGTTACTGTCTTAACAAATTAATACAATTATATTGAATATTTGCTTCCTGACATGTTAACGATATTTCTCCAGGCTTTTGATGTAATTTATTATTGAAAAAGGGCGCGATATTAAGAACATTTAACTCATCACATTTTCACTTAAACACGAGAAAAGGTTTTTCACAAGTAGAGCTTGAAGCCTAGAGGAAAAAAACGGATGCAGAGCCGGAAGTTTTGCGTGGCTGGAATCGGTTGATTTGCTTTAACAAAGCCTTCGAATGTTAGGGTGTCAAGGAATTTTAAATGGTTTTCTCTTTCTGCAGCTCAACAAGCCCATTCATTTCATAAGCCTGGTTTCCATATGATCGCTACAATCGCTGTCATCGCTGCGATCGCTGACAAAAATGGTTCAGCGATCGCAGCGATTGATGGTTTCAATATGATCGCTGCGATCGCTGAATGAAGAACGAGGGGGCCTGGGTCCAACAACATAGTTCGCGCCATTCCTCAAATTCAGCATGGCGGCTGTGAATCGTCGACTTCTACATGAGGCGTGTTTTCTTGTAATTATGGGTGTTTTTCAACATAGAAGAAGACGGGAAAGACAGAGAACTCATGTTCAGGACTTTAATCGAATTTCTCCCCGATTACTTTCCAGCAGTTGATTTTCTTGTACTCCTCTCTATATTCCTTTGAAAATTGGTTGTAAAGACAGTCGTTTTTTGTACTTCCTCCATAAAAGGTGACAAGTCGCTTGCTTTCTTAATGTTTGTGTTGGCAGCTATCTTGAAAAGCGTGAGCGTACGCAATGCATCCTGGTACTTTTGCTGTCGCTGCGATCGCTGGAGAGTGTTTTCCATATGATCGCTACTATCGCCACGATCGCTGAGATAGAACTGAAGTCTATCTCAGCGATCGTTGTCGCTGCGATCACTGGAGAGTGGTTTCCATATGATCGCTGCGATCGCTGAACTTTTTTTTCAGCGGTCGTAGCGATCATATGGAAACCAGGCTATATGCGTTTCAAATGAATCGGTAATGTGGGTAGAGTCTCGAGAGACTGTTCTTAATAGTTCTCCTAAATTATAGTACGTCTATTTCCATTCAATAAATATAAGCACTACGCTTGCTGTGGTAATTGTAGGTTTAAGTTTGAGTTTTCCTTATTTCATTGCATGGAAAATTGTTGAAACTAAGCTCATTATTTCATAGGCACTTGCGAGCGGCATGGAAGATGTGAAACACTGCGTGAAAGGTCGGTTGTAAATGTTATATGCTTGACTTTTTCTATATCTCTACAACTTTTATTTCGTCTGCATACATATCTGTCATTTTAAATATGAACAGTGAAAATTTATTCCTGCTGTTGCCACGGCAACTCCGAAATAGTGGATCAGTCTCTCTTGAGCAACTCAACAACTTTAACCCTGATCAAAAATCTTGGGACACTTAGTGTGGAAAGTAGGTGTGACGAAGCACTTTGCTACATTAACTCGTATTCTACTTCTTATAAGAAGCTGGGGCATCCTGTTGCAATATCCTCTACCCCAAGCAATGTTGATTTTGTCGGAAAAAGCACGTGAATGCATGAAGTCAACGCTGCACCGAGGGGAGAGGGTAGGAAAAATGGGTCATTTTGACGGCTATTGGGTTACTGTCCCGAGCTTCAAATTTGTTTTTGTTTGGTTTTTACCACTTGAAAGCCTTACTTAACTTTCTCAACTGGCTTGAATTATATTTGGTAACCCCTCCTAACCCCCCCCCCCCCCCCCCCCCCCCCCCCTTCCTTTGCCTCTCCTTCCAACCCCTCCCACCCAAAACCCCCGTAAACCAAGGAAAAAAAAAAACAACAAAAAAAAAAAACAAGAAGCAAAACAGACAACAGCCACCCCCCAACCACAACCCACTACCCCCCCCTGGTAGAAAAAATTGTTATTTTTGACGGCTTTTGGGTTTCTTTCCAGGGTTTCAAATTTTTTTTTTTTTGGTTTTTACCCCTTGAAACCCTTACTTAACTTTCTCACCGGGCTTGAATTTTTTTTGGTAACCCCCCCTACCCCCCCCCCCCCCTTCCCCCGCAGACGTTCTTTAGGCTTGTCATGCAATCCACTCCAACAAACGTCTGCTGAAACGAACGGAAAAGAAACGTTGACCAATAACAGCACACTTCCAGATCTGGGAAGTGACTTTGGACCTTGAGAAATTTAGCGCTAGACTCCAGAAGAGATCATAAAGGTCTCATGAAAGGTGAAGACCTTACACTTTTAAAACAAACTACTCAGTTAATTTACACGCCTTCGTGTTAGAAGCTGCTCTTACAATCTCATTGAAAAAACTACCTCGAAGGTTAAAATTTACTGAACGTAAGTCGGCTTTACTATAAAACAATAAACTGCAAAAAATAAAATACTGCCTTTTGTTCAGTTACAACGTACCATCCCACCGCTGTCTCACCAAAAGAACGCCTTTATGAGCAAATGGCATCTAATCCAGCTTTTACAGAGACTAATCTTCAAAAAGCCAACCCTTATCTCAGCCTTATCTCCTACATCAGGGGCACCCAACCACTGTTTTCTGTAAAATATCTGTTCGGAGAAGCAAATATTACCTAGAATTTTCTTTTGCTCAAATACGGCTAATAATTTCTAGACGAGCGTTCCGTTCTGGTTCAATTTTCGAAGCTTATCTTAAAAATCCCCTAAGATTTTCTGAAATTTAATTTTTTTTATATTTTCCTCCTTACGTTAGGCTAATTTTCGTATAAAAAGAAAATCTAAAATTTTCGGATTCAAAAATTTGATAGAGAGAGGAATAAGAAAACTTCCCACTTCCTTAAAAAGTACAATTGCACGTAAGACTTTCGTGAAAGTAACACTGAAGCCCTCGTAATTTCGAAAAGCCTCGGGTTTCCCTAGCATGACCAAACAGATGCAAATTTTATAGCGCCGCTTAGAATACATTTCTAGAGATCTAAAAGTACCGTGGATAGTCTAAAAAGACTTTTCAATGCATTTAGGATCAATCCATCGTTGTGTGCCCCTGCTTTATTCTTGTCCGGAGCAAATTCTTTGGTCACGTATCACATTCTACCGAGCTTGTACGTCGTGTTTAGCTCGTCAACACTTTGACTACAACAGCGCCTATTGGTACTCCGATAACGTGAGTTCCAGCTGATATTTGCGAACAATGGGTAAGGAATTTAACCGCTCGTTTCAGCAGACGTTTGTGGAGCAGGAACGCGTGACAAACCCCTAAGGGATTCTTGTGAATGAGAGCATTTATTTTTACCACGCCATTTTCTATTTCTTTCTCATATTTTAAGGCTTAAAATTGTTCAAAGCCACTTCGAAAACGGAAAAAAAATAGTTTAGAGAAAAAATGTTTAAAAAAAAGCGATCAATTGTATTGGTCGTTTGCTTTTACATCGCTTTAGATTGAGGTTAGTTTGGTATTCGGGACGTAATTTAGTGGCCGTCGCCGTAGTGTAGTGGCGGCCGTTATAGAAAGGTTTAAGCAAGACTGTAGCTAATTAAGACAAATGCGTAATGTTGCGTTTGACCTATTGTAATTCTAGTTAAGACAGTCAGTCCGTGCAGTCTCTCCAACTTCAGGTAGACTCACACGCCGACTTGCCGGCGATGGTGATGGTGATTATTACTTACCCTCTACTTACACTCTACCAAGTACTAAAAGTGGGCGACAGTGGTGGACCTCTACCACTACAATTCTGATAAGGGTTTTCTGACTAAGGGCGCTTTCCATGTGTCAGAACTGACCGGCCAGCCCATTCCCATCTTAATGAGAATTTCACTTTTAATCAAAACTAACCATCCAGATTAGTCAAATCCAAAATATTGTACATAGAGGAGATGTTTTTCAGCTAAACCTCTTGGAAAAAGCCTATTTCATTCCCAGAAAGTCTGGTCCGGCCATGGTCAGGCCGGCCAGTTCTGACTTAGCTTTTGGAAAGCGCTCAAAGTCTATTTTCACTTTTAGTCGAGCTCTCTCGCGCGCAAGGCGCACACCAGCGGATCACTATGGGAAAGAAAATTTGGTAAACTATCTATCCGAGAAAATTTGGTTGTGAGGTCAGCGTACGCCCGCCCGTACACTCTTTGAGGGAGTGAGGTGTCAGCCCGTGGAGGGGAGGAGTATGTTATAAATAGTGCGATGCATTTCCGCACCCCGCGTTTTTCTTGGCGGGAAATCGCGCAAGAACTGGCGTGGCCAATGTCGTCGCCGTCAAAACCTTGTTTACTTTAGAAACTTGTTTTCAAGTATTTTAAGCATAAGGATTTGTGACCGTAGTGCTCAATCTCTAGTAAACTGTTTCGAAAAAATTGTTATGGCAACAAAGAATAGCAGATCTAATTCAAACTACATGTTTGCTTGTAAGTGAAGAGCGACGGGAAAGAGAAAGAAGCGGAAAGGCAGAGAGCAAGAATTAATGGGCGAGGAGCTAGAGCGAAGAGGATTCAAGTGGAAAATTTATGCGGCATGTGAGACTTGTTTACTGATAACTGAAGCTGACAGAGTTTTGTGTCATCGTGTGATATTTTTACATGTCTTTTTGCACTGGATCTACAAAATGAAATACAGCTGCTATCAACATTCCTTTTGTTATTCTTGGCTGGCTTGTTTATTAGGTTGTGGTAGAGAAATGCACTGCTCGACAAAAAGAAATCGGAAATCATCGTTTTCAAAAATTAAAGTTACTCTTAGTAAGCTTACTTCGCCTTGCTGGACTATGAGGAAAATCTTACTAGGCGATTCTGGCCTTACTTGATGCATGGGTTTCCGAGCTGCATCTCGACCGGCAAGCTTTAGTAATTATATTGCATTTGATGTGTTTTTTCTGGTTTCATGGTTATGCCGTCATTTTACGCACATTTGTAAGATTTGAGACAATTTAATTTACCTGAGCTAGTAAAGAACGTAAAAGTTCTTAAGACATTTTCGGACCGCGACTAGAAAGAAAACGTTCTGAAAAATAGTTTAGTTATCGTATTGTTTGTAAAAAGGAAGCTTTGAGCGATATTCTTGCCTGGAGTTCATCTTGAAAAATAGAAACCACGGCGAAGGTGGCTTAAAACTTAAGGCTCAAATCTGCAAGGTTTTATTCGTGACTCAGGATTTTCAGGGACACTTCACTGTCAATACACATCTTCGTAAATAAAAATTGTTGTCCTTTTAAATGCTTCGTTGAATTATCTTCCTTGATTGTTTGTCAAGATCTTTTTCTTATCACTTTATTATTTAGTTGTCATTTTCAGTCGTCCATGAACATCTCATGCAGGAGTACTCA
>CALNXI010000634.1:102938-135152 GCA_942486025.1 Porites evermanni | reverse complement strand
TTTGGCGATCGGAGTAAATGTCACGTGGTTATAATGCCACGCCCCTTTGAGGTCTGAGTCGAAAATCTGCTGTTGCCGGCATTTTTTCGTGAAAATCTCTCGGCTACACATAGTGCGCATTAGTGCCTTGCGCTGAACAGAGTTTCACCAAAATCGCAAAGACCCAATTCGAGAAATTCAGCGGTTTCCAAATTTAGGTCATAATTTATGCGAAAATGATAAGAAAACTTTACACGGATTATATCTAATAAACTATGAGATTCATCACTTTATTTTGGGCATCGTTATAACAGATGGGTCCTTGCAAGTCAGCAAAACGCTTTAGGGCCTTGTAAATGCGCGCGATTTCGAGCAAAGCAAACATATAGAAATTATAGTTTTCGCTATTTGTTGACGTTTGTCAGCGTTGAAGAGTCAATCTCACAAAAAAGCATTTTCTTAAAAATTCGTAGTTTTTTTTCCTTCAAATTTTTTCAGGGCCACAATTGATTAACTAACTACCCGGACTCTGAATTTCATGGTCATTGAAAAACTGTGACATTACCTTCTATAAGCCCAAACTTGAGTAAACATTGAAGATTTTTAGCGTTTTGGGTGAGTTTGTGCTCTGGGAGTTGTCTATTGTTTCTAGTCTGTCATTATACAGCATTCTTGTTCAGCACGCGTGCAATGACCACGCTTGGCTGACTTCCGAATGCTCACTGAGATATGATAATTTAGTATAAGAAAATAGAAGGGATTCCCGTCACGAGTTGGTTTAATTATTGGCTTGCATTAAACCTATGAAAAAATAATAATTTTTTAATAGCAAGTAGATTTAGTGTGTAGCACTTCTTTTTTGCAAAGGCACAAGAAGCACGAGAATTGATTAAAAATTGGAGTTAAACCTCTGTGTATCACGCGATGGCCTGTCTCACTGTACCAAAATTATTGTATCTCGGTGAGCATTCGGAAGTCAGCGCGGTAAAAAAATGAATTTGCGTTCCTTCAAACTTAATCGCGTCTAATTGGACCCGCTTAATATGTCAGTTGTAGGCGACTTTTCCTGGAGTTGAATTCTCGAGGATTTTATTCACGTTCAAAAAGATGAAGGAAAATTCGTCGTGCGTCGTATGTCCACGTCCTCCATAAAACGTGAAATTAGGAGGTTTCACGTCGTAGTCGTGCAGTGGACGTCACTGGAAATGTAGTAAAAAGCGTGCTGCACGTGCAGAGCTGTTGTTTTGATCATTAAACCTATTTTTTTTTTTTAAGTCGTCGTTGTGGTCGTCGTCGTCCTTGCTTAAGGTCCCTATTAATATCAACCATTGTCAACGATAATGTACTACCTTTAAACTTAAACTGAATTTTTTTCTCAAACATGGAATAGTACCTTTAGTTTTTGCAGTTCTAGCGAATTTGTATTCTAAATGTCCGTTCTTCAATATTACTTTCCTCTCTTCCTGTTAGAGCAGTGATGAAATCGTGACTGCCTTAAATACAACGAAACAAAATTCACGCATTACAATACTGTGGTAAGTCCTCTAGATCTAGCCACCCAGGACTAATAAAACAAAGCCTGAAACAGCTTTTGTCTTGAACTTCACATTACAGTCAGATATATTACAAGGGTATGAACGTACTTCGTTGTCTCCCCCAGGGCGTAATGGTGCAAGCTGCTTCCACAACTGTCAAAACGGTACCAGGGCTTCTGATAAGGACGGAGGCTAGTTCCAGTTCACTGACTACCAGGGCAAGAATGCGCATGTACCTCTTCATACGTAACCTGAAGTCCCTTTATTATGCTGGGACCACGAGAGGCCATTTCCACGTTCCAAAAACTCGCTTTCTAAACAAGTGTAAGTGAAAAACCTTTCTTGTGATAATGAGTGTTGTATAAAAGAAATCATTATTTCATTTCAGACCTCCCTGTTGACGACGAGACTGAAGTCATTTCTCAATCGTTGGTGCATGTGGCGATAACAATTCGATTTCCACTACCCTCCAGCTCAGAATCTGTCGCGTTTATGATTCCTCGATATCAATAGGGCCATTTATAAGAGGAAAAATAAAACGCTTCTTAAATAAGACGCGAACTTTCCGTATAAACGGCACATTTCGTCTAAAATAAGACGCGACGTAGTTAAGACGCGTCTTATTTTAGAAAAGCCCTTAACACCTGTTCTTAGATAAGACGCGTCTTGGCTAAGACGAGAAAAACTTCGTATAAATGACCTTCGCGTCTTACATAAGACGCGAACGCATAGTACGCGTGCGTTAATTTTAGGCCGGAAAATTATCGCTTGCCCCGCGGTTGACTGGTGGGCCACTGGTGGGGAAAATTGTTTACAAATTACAACGCGTTTTCGTTTCCTTGGCTATTCTGCTTTATTTTTTTCTTCGCTCAAATACAATGAGCACTCCGTTAAAGGCAAAAAGAAACACTTGGTCCATCGCGGAGGAAAAAGATTTTTTGTTATTATGTAAAGAGAAGGCGATAACAGACCTCCTAGACAAATGCGTAACATCTGCTGGTGTAAGCAGACCCTTTTAAATTTAAACTATCATAATTTATATTTACTAATCAAATTGCTATCTTCGTACTATAAATTTACACTTAATAAGTAAGTTTAAGTATACAGAAGACTTAGATAAGACATGCTCGTATAAATGGTACAGTTCGCGTCTTATTTTTCCTCGTATAAATGGCCCTAATGTGATCCTTTCTTCTGCGACCAAGTCGTCTTAAGATACGACTTGGTTGGTGTAAATTATTTGAATTGCATGAAAGGAGAACAGAAAGGCCACTGAAGATTTCAGAATAATTCAGACCCGTAGTGAAGTAACTCCTGATTAGCTTGTCTCTCTCTGCTTCTCCACGATGCAAGTCACCACCGATATAAGGCGGTTAGGACGGCGCTTGATAAATGAATTAATGAAAAAAAGGAAATACACCGATAGCAGAGCGAAACACGTGTGCGCCATTTTCGCAGATTACTTGTTTGATTTTCAACGTTCAATTGTTATCGCGGGATATCCTCTATGTACGGTGGCCCATAGAGGACATCCTAACAATTTTTCCGATTAAATATCGCGCGATAAGTCTGAATTATCGCGCGATAAATTACAACTTATCGCATGATAAAGAGAAAAGGTGGAAAGTTGCACGAGGAGAGAGAGCTGGGGAGGTTTATGGAGATGGTTGCTTCTGTGGAACCTATACCTACACATGTTATATTTAACATCAATTGTTATCGCGGGATATCCTCTATGTACGGTGGCCCATAGAGGACATCCTAACAATTTTTCCGATTAAATATCGCGCGATAAGTCTGAATTATCGCGCGATAAATTACAACTTATCAACTTAAATTACAACCTCCCCAGAGAGCTGGGGAGGTTTATGGAGATGGTTGCTTCTGTGGAACCTATACCTACACATGTTGTATTTAACATCAATTGTTATCGCGGGATATCCTCTATGTACGGTGGCCCATAGAGGACATCCTAACAATTTTTCCGATTAAATATCGCGCGATAAGTCTGAATTATCGCGCGATAAATTACAACTTATCGCATGATAAAGAGAAAAGGTGGAAAGTTGCACGAGGAGAGAGAGCTGGGGAGGTTTATGGAGATGGTTGCTTCTGTGGAACCTATACCTACACATGTTATATTTAACATCAAGAGAGAAGAAATAATAAAAACATATCCAGATCGAGTGATAACTAATATGAAAATTGAAACAAGAAATCCATTTGATTTATTTCAGTAATATAAATATCATTTAGTTTTATCGGTATAAAAAATTATTTGATCAAAGCTTGTGCCCCACTGCACACATTTACCTGCATAAGAATTCAAATCATTGATAATTTTTTATTGGTTTTTACTTTAGTTACACTGGCGAACATGGGCGTAAATATCACCGGAATATAAATAAATAATTAAAAGTAAGCACTTCAAGTGCTTTTCAAGTACACTTGAACTCAAGTGCACTTGAGGGTCTAGTGTGAACCCACCTAATGTAAAATTATGTAAAATTATGTTAATTAAGTGTTTACTAGGCATTTTGATTGACAAAAATCTCTCCTGGCAAATGCACACTGACAATATAGCTACTAAACGGTTGGTTTAATAGCTAAACTGAGGCACTTTTCCTCAACATACCTTGCTAAATATTTACCGTGCGTTAATCTTGCCTTATTTATCCTATGGTTTGATAGTATGGGGACAGGCATCAAAGACACATTTAGCAAAATCGTATTGCTTCAGAAAAAAGGTTTCCGATTCATATTTTTTTGCCAATAGGAATGATCATGCCATTTCTCTTTTTGTTGATTCCCGCCCATTACTAATACTGCGCCCTCAAAACTCGTGAATTTGTTCCAGCATACATCGTCCATTCATGTTTATAACACAAGATCATCCTCTAAAAATAACATGTACATCAAAAAAATTAATCTTGAAAAACTAAGACCAAGCCCTACAGCCAAGCCGCTTAAAACAGAAACTTCACCAAGGTATCCAATTTGTGTCAAACTACAACCCAGCCTCTCCGAGCCTTAACAAGATCATTACCGAACACCTTTCGATACTTCAATCCTCAAATCGCTGTAAAGAAGTGTTTCCTGACAATCCTTTCATTGCGTACCGACGCTACCTACGATAAAGAAATGCAACTCCAAAACATTTAAAACCTGCCCCTTCATTAAAGACGGCTCATCGTCATGTACATTTTAAAACACAGGCCAAACTCACATCATGCCCACATGCGCATCCAAAAATCTCATTTACATGATACAGTGTTGCAACTGCAAAAACATTCCCAACACACCAGGGCCGAGTTGTTCAAAGCTGGATTAAGATAACCCAGGGTTAGTGCGAGATTTTAATTCAGATTTAAAAGCTTAAAAAACATTTCAGTTTTAATTCTTTTTGTCTACAAGTCGATGATTGGAAGCTCTAAAAATAACAGAGAAAATTATCCGAGAAAATGCTTTAGTACACAAGAAAAAGAAACCCAGGTTAAGCGCTAATCGGCCCAGCAGAATACATCGGCCAGCGAAACGCGCATTACGAGACCGATTTGGAGAACACAGAAGAGCCATACAACCCGAGACCGACGACGCAGTTCAACGGCATTTTAATCAGAAGGGACATTGCCTCCCCCCGCAACCCGTGGGTCAGCGGTCAGCGATGATGATGATGGCCGCGTCTTTTGCAGATCCGCAGCTTTGTGATGTTTGCTGAATTTTTCGGTTTATTTTTTACTTTCTCGTTTTCAGTTTTGTTTAAGGGCCACAGTTAGTTATGCTATGCAGTAGCCTCCATTCCTAGTTTCGTGTTTGCTTCCCCCTTTTAAAACAATGTTCTTTGAGACAAAATCGGAGAAAACTCGCCAAAATAAATATCTGCCATGGTTTTGCAAATTATTTTCGCTTAAATTTCCGCAGCTACTTAACTGCGGGACATGAGGCCTAAATACGGCGAAGAAGGCTTCACTCGCGAGAGTCTTTCTCCCTCTTTGGGTAGCCATTTTGTCTTCAGATGAACTTTGTAATCGCTTGTTGGTTCTCAGGCATCAAAGCAGCTCTAGATTTTTCTTTTTAACCGAGTGAATCTGGGGCAAGCAACTTTCAAATTACAAAACGAAGCGCGTGACAGAAAAATTAGGAACCGATTCCTGCGGATATCTCAGTATTGTTTTTAAAAGCGCTGTGAAGATGTCAGATATTTCTTTATGTTATGTGTATTTCAAATTTCATAGATTACATCATGGGCAAAAATCTAATAACACAATATGGAAATTTCCTCACAAGCTATCATGCAAAAACCTCAACATTGAAAAGTATGACGTCATCCACCCTCCATAGTTCCAGGCATATTGATCCCCTAGTTCTCTCTAATTTCCTCTTTCGCTTTCACAGTATTACCTCAGCGACGATCTGACATCAGCTTTTTAAAACAGCGAAGAATCCATCTCCGCTTATGGAAGGTTTGTATTTAGTAGACAGGTAACTAGGACAGTCACGTTTTGGTAATTATTAGCAGCGTCGTCTCAATCTTCGACTGATCATTTGGGCTCTGGCCTTATCTCAGGGCAATAACTTTCTTAGTTACTCATGGCATCAGTGATGGAGTCTGTAGTTCATGTCCGTAGCTATGGCTAATTCAGCTTCTATGTTCAGTGTTATATTCGACTAATTGCGGGTATTTGAAGATCGGGTACTGGGCTAGAATTGCATACAAGATGTTGACGCTTGTTCACGTTTCTTTCCCAGTAACTGCTATGCTTCTTTTTTGTACTCGAAAGTTGATATGCCTCAGTAGCTTTAAAAGTTGTGTGAGAACGCGAGCCACGTGGAATAGAATACGGAACTGAACTTTTCGTATTAGGCCTGTTTCAAACATTGTGCCATTACCGTTCTAAGCTGGCTCTACTTCAGTTCCACGTCGCGGTTCCAGATTTCAAATTTATCTCAGTCGAATAAAATAGTAATGTTGTGGAAAACAAAACTTAAAAATAAGAAGCGGTTTAGTGAACTTTTTTATTAAATACATTTTAAAAAATGTATTTAATTCATGAATTGAGTTCGGCGGGCCGGTAGCAAGACGTTTGAAACCAAGTCTTGCTATTGTCGTGTAGCATGGCAAAGCTTGAAGTCGAATTTAATTCGATCAATTGCGGTTCGGTACGGCAATAGCACGACGTTTGTAGCAGACCTAAGCCTGTTACCAGTCTTGCAAATTTTACATTAAAAATATTAATGGCCCATGTTTTTCAAAATAAAGCAATAAACATTCACAAATCGAAAACTCCATTACACCGCTTCAAAGAATAAAAAGGCTGGAAATATTTTTGTGGATGAATACTATTCTAGCCTTTTCTAGGTTTCAATCGATCATTTAACATGGTAAAAATTGCCAATTCCCGTTCCTTTGTGGCTGTACAGATGAACGGAAACCGAAAGTAATGTAAAAGCAAAATTTCTGAGAATAACAATTTTCCGTGTTTTCCACTCATGAACACGTGATTAACTCCTTACCATGTAAATCTCCGCAAAGTCTTGTTCCGTTGATCGTCAATAACTTTGTAGAGTCAGCTGATCGCTAAATATTTTTTTTATTTCCAGTTTAATAAGAGCTTTCAGTTTATACACAAGCTAGACAACTTCAACTAAAATTTATTTTGCCTTTTGCTGTGGGTTCTACGGTTGATGAAATCCTTCAAGCTCTTTCTTCATGCTTGAAGTGCTTCAATTTCAATGTTCTAGTAAATATAGCATCTCGTCCGGTTCAACATTTTTCTATACTACTGTCTGTTCCTGTCACCATGTTTTGTCTTTTTCTGTCATGATTTTAATATTCATGGTCTCGAGAGTATTTACTTTGAGTTTCGCGTTTACATGATGAGTGGGTCATTTCATTTTGCGTTTATTTGAAGGTACACCTCATGCTCATGTTGATAAAATACACGTATGATTCATTACGCATGCGCTACTCATTCCAGTCTATCGGCAGACAGCCGGCAGGCCGATTTCACGCAGAAACGAGTGGTCATTTCGCGTTTACAAGATACCGTTGCGTTGCGATTCTCTCTTCGGTACGACAACCGTGATTACCTCACGTCGGTGTGACACGCGCCTGAAAGACATTTCGTGCTGGTATCATGTAAACAAATACAGAGCCTCGAGAAGGAACCGGAGTGAACTCGCGTCGGCGCGAAAGTCTACCGGTGTCATGTAAACACCCCATAAAAAGGGATGATTTTTGACTACTATTAATTTCATTAAGCTGGCTAACTGTACAGCTCAGGAGCCCATAGTCATGGGCTCCTGTACACTTACACTTCTGTTGTACAGTTACCACTTCAAAAAACAGACTCCTTTCTAAATTCGGAGCCTTTATACTAGTTCATACTCACATAGATTCCCCCCCTAGTGAAAGCGTCTTGGGACTACCTCGATGGGGATAAGCTGTTATTTAGCCTGCGCCTGTTAATACCGAGAATCGCTGGCCGGACTCAACAATGCGTACCCTGGGTACTAGAGGTTTTTCTTGCGTGCGGCGGGAATTTTCGGTGTTGGCCGAAGGCCGGCACATCTTCGGCCGTAGGCCGAAGCCACGAGCGGCGAAGCCGAGAGTTACTATAAAGACTTGACAGAAACCGGAAACCGCGCTAGAAAAGTCTCTGGCACCCGGGTAAACAATGCGGTAATTAAGAGGAAAAATCCTTTTGGGAACCAACCTCGTTCCCAGTATCTGGGAACAAGGTTGTTTGGGAACTACACTTTCTAGAAATCTGTAGCGTTAAAAAAGACCAGGAAACAGGCTCCGAAAGCTTACCTGAGCCTCTTAGCAAATTAAATAAGCAAACTGAATCAGTGTTAACAAATAGAACCGTTTTTGGAATAACTGAAGGCTTTCGAGTTAGAAAAGCCCTTTTTACCTCAGGTACTCCTTTGCAACTGATGGTTAAATGTAATTCTCGATGTGCAATTTTCATTTTAGATGTGTGACAACTTTGATGCCTTCTTCAAGGGAATTTGAATCACTTGCTAATAAAGTAGACGAGTCCCACAAAGTGATCAGAGTCACTATTTTAGCTTCTGAATGGGGATCAAGCAAAGGAGGACTTTCTACCATAAACAGAGAATTAGCCATTCAGTTGGCCAAATGCCCTGAAGTGGAAATCACTTTCTTTTTACCACAATGCAGTCAAGAGGACACGAAGTTAGCCCTGAAGCATAACGTAAAGATCGTTGAAGCAACACCACTGCCTGGCTTTGAGCAACTGGACTGGCTTTGCTTTCCGCCTGAAGATCTGCAAATCGACATTATCGTAGGTCATGGAGTTAAACTCGGTAAACAGGCACAAATCATTAAAAGATCTAAAAGGTGCAAATGGGTTCAAGTGGTGCACACAGATCCAGAGGAACTTGGAATGTTCAAAAACTATTCAGATCCAATTTCAAAAGGCGAGGAAAAGCACAAGACCGAAGTAGAACTGTGTGAAATGGCGGATCATGTTGTTGGTGTTGGTCCCAAGTTGAGCGAGGCCTTTCGCTCCTATCTTCGCAGCTGCCAAAAAGATGACAATGTTGTTGACTTCACTCCGGGAGTATTTGTAGAGTTTGCGGCTGTGAAGCAGGCTCTGAGCGAAAGGCAGCAACGCAGTGTCTTGGTGTTTGGTCGTGGAGACGTAGAGGATTTCGAATTGAAAGGATTTGACATCGCTGGGAAAGCAGTTGCTGAGTTAGAAGATACTCGTCT
The DNA here is from genome assembly GCA_942486025.1 of Porites evermanni. NCBI lineage: Eukaryota > Metazoa > Cnidaria > Anthozoa > Scleractinia > Poritidae > Porites > Porites evermanni. Next base: position 125,897 of record CALNXI010000634.1, on the reverse strand, counting down.
TGTCTTTGTTGGGGCTCCAGATGGAAAACACGAAGAAATAGCAAAACGGTTGACCGAATTTGGCGTCCCACCAAGTCGCTTGAGAGTAAGAGGATTTGTTCAAGATCGAGAGAGCTTAAGGCGCTTGTTTCAAGAAGTGGATCTTGTTGTGATGCCTTCAAGGACAGAGGGCTTTGGATTGACAGGACTCGAGGCCTTGTCAGCTGGTCTCCCTTTGCTTGTCAGCCGCAATTCCGGTTTTGGAGAAGCTTTATGTAGTGTACCTTTTGGATCAACATATGTAGTGAACTCAGAGGAACCAGCAGATTGGACCTCTGCTATCAAAGCAATCTGGGTTAAGGACAGGAGAAGTCGGCTTGAGGAAGCGGAAACTCTGCGCGAATCCTATGGCAAGAAATACAACTGGGCCAAACAGATAAAAGATCTCACTGACAAGATGATCAGTTGGGTTAACGGTAAGATTATCAATTTTCTTTTTTATGAAAAAAAATTCTTAATGCATTGCAGAAGGAATACAGGAAGTGGACTCTAAGAAGAAATGAAAATAAACAAACAAAGCAAAATTTGAGTAATATCCCCTGCCTTTTTTCTCCCGGCTGAGATCGTGAAAAAAGTCCATTACAAAGTTTTATGTTACATTTTGGCAAACGCAGTAAAGTAATATTGACCCAATCCATCTATCATATGCTTTACCCCCGGTTCACTGCCTTATGTGATTATTCCATGCATCCGCATTTACCAAAACAGCCTGTTGTTATCTATTCTTTTTTACCAACAGATGATTCTTTAAATTACCAGAGCTCTTCAGAAATAAAACGCAGAAATTTCCAATCCACCCATAAATCTTCTCAGCAAACGGAGGGGACAACTGTAGACCCTGAAGGTATCCCCGATGACTTAAAAATAATCAGCGTAATACTAGTCTTGAATGGTGTTGCTGGTCAAAAGTGTTTTTTGTCTTCATTAAAATTGTTAACATTATTTAAATGCGGCGTTTTTTCTAAGTCCGTGGCTTACGCATGCGTGGATGAAAGATAACTAAGTTCACTTGCAAGTACATACCGCTCAGGCAGAACGGTTGGCTTTGGTCTGTCTCGAACAGGTCTAGGATTTCCCTCTTTCTCCGTACATTAAGTTCAAGAACATCAAAACTTCTAGAATTCTCGAATCCGCCCCCTCCCCCCTAAAAAGAAAAGGTGGGTGGAGAGGGTGGTAGGGAGGGAGAGAGAGAAGAAAAAAAGAATTTGCTGCATGTGAGAACACGTGCTATTTGCGTATTTTAACTGTACGAATTATTGGATCACATTAAGCTTAAAAAGCTACCAAAAGTGTATTGCTAAGTGTCCTTCGGGAGCACCCAGCGACGGTTACCTCCTAGAAACATTCCAAATACTTTTGAGGCCATCCTGAGCCTTTGTAGATATTTAGAAGTGTATTCTAAGCAGGGCTATAAAATTTGTGCCTGCCCGGTAATCCTAGGGGAACTTGAGCCCATTCGAAATTAAAAGGGCTTTAGTATTATTTTCCAGAAAATTTTAGATGCAATTAAACGTATTACGAAAGTGAGAATTTTTCTGATTGCTCTCTCCATCACATTTTTTAATCCGGGAGTGAAATGAGAAAAATTAAACTTCAGAAAATCGTAGAGAAGTTATCAAAAAAGGTACATAAATAGAACGGTAATCTAGAAAGTTTTAGCCGTCCTCAAGTAATTGAAAATATTGGGTAATATTTACCTCTCCGAAAAGATATTTTACAGAAAACAGTCGTTGGGTGCCCCTGGTTTGCCAAAATATTTGTTTGGAGAAGGAAATGTTTCCTACAAATTTTAGGATCGTATTCATGTTTACCCCATACAAACACTGTAATTTTACTGAAACCGTACTGTGGTACTATTACAAAGCCTGGGTTACCTGTCAAGTCCCTCACCGTATTAGACGCTTCCGTACCCACTACTTTTAAGCGGCTGCTACGCTGGTTAGCTAAAGTTAAGTAATTGACTATTGTACAGTGTTTTGGAATAGTAGTGTTTTATTTTTGAGTACTGTTTATATTAACTGATCAGTGAAAGGAATTAGGACTGTATGTAATGGGGATTCTTGTTGTTGGTTGTAGGCTCCTCTTCAGTTTCAAAGTCTACTCGAGGAAAAACCAATTATTCTCGTCTATGTCGTCTGCTGATCAGCGTAGGCTCGCGAGTGCTAAGAGATACATTCGATAGCATTATTCCACCGGAGAATCTTCGAGAATTGTTGAAACGTGACCCGGCGCACTCCAGACTACAGTTACTGCGAAAGAAAGGAGTCCTAACTTCAGTACATTGGAGTAGGTTGTACCCTGCCACACCCACTGAAGTGTCATCTGCAAGTTTTGATATCCCCCTCTTGATTGTGCTTCTAAGGACAATCTGTAATCTACGTCCTCCACCCGCTGGCTGAGATACACCTCCTCTTACAGCAGACACCAGTCGCGAGTCTGACATTGCGCGCATTAAGTACTTCATGAACGCCGTATCCAAACATGCCACTGAAGGCTCTTTCAGTGATGCTGTATTCAATAGCTACTGGCAGCAGATCCGTGACACACTGGTACGATTGGGTGGAGCTGATTATGAAGATCTCATTGATGAAATGAAAGACCAGGACATTGAATTCCTCGATGAGGAACATTTCAGAGAACTTCTCAAGCAGTGGAAGAAGGTAGAAGACGATATCAGAGACAAGCTGAATGAAGTGGAAAGTGAAGAAGCGTCTAAAGAGAAAGGTATGCTATACAGTAGGCCGTGTTAGGAGATACAACCCAGCCAATTTGTAGGTTTTAAACTCTTTAACACTGCGAACTTAGGGTGGTTTGATTAACGGGGAATATACTATATGTATCTATGGAAAAGTCGCCGGATCCTGCAATTGCTTCCATAAAAGACCTTATTCATAATTTGACGTTCCAGCACCTATAAAATGTTAGTTTCATGTGTCAGTAACTTCAAAAACATCTATCCAGGAAATACTCTCATGACCTTCCATCTCTTGGAATTGTTTAAACTGTTTCCCATCAACTAGGTCACGGACAAGCAGGGCAGAACAGTGTAGGATGAGTTGATCTTGAAAAATTTGGAATTTCAAGCTTCGTTAAGGTCATACCAATTACTAACATAAAGATTCTTTCGGCTAATTTTACCGCTATTTCCTTTGAGATTTCAAGTGATCTTGTGGTAATTAAGCCACTAAGTGTATTTAAGTGTATCACGTTATTAAACGTTGTGTAATAATTTGTGGGGCCTCCGTTGTGCCATATTTCTTGGTCTCCTGTTTTAATTCTTGACATGTTCATGCAGATTCCGGAAGGGCGAGTAGTGCCAGTAGTCCCATTAGACCTGATGTTGCTGGGCCTTCGGATTTAACCAAGCAGGCTGATCATAGCCAAGGTATACAACTAATAACCCTATTAATGTGGCGACTACCCACTCCCAGTGTTAACAAGGTGATGGCGTCGAATCAAAAAATATAATTACAGTCACGTGTCCGTCTTATTAGAGAGATGTCTGTTTACAGTGAGTCGCCTGAAAAGGAGTCAAGAAAGGCAGGGACGAACTCTTGCTATCCGTTTTAGCCAGGTGCCTCTGTGTTATGGAAGTGTCCGTTTAAAAGAGAGAGTTGACTATCGCAGGAGCGTTTTTTTATACTTGAGTGCAAAGAATGTGGTTATAAATGTAGTCGTGCATTGTATGGTCTTACGGCGGAATTCCACTGCAAGCTGTAATTCAGTCTTTGGTTCATTACAACAAACTGTTATCTAAATTGCTCCAGTTCTGTCGAAATCACCCATGGCTGTTTCTTTTCTTCTCTTCCTACAGTTGTCATCCGACCGATTTATCTGTTGTGACATCCGTTTAGTTTCTATAGTCGCAAAACTTGCACATGATCTGAAAACTTTATGTCAATGATTGTTGTGGAAGCTGCGACAACCATTGTTGCCCTCTTAGTTGGTTTTTTTCAGAAGCGAAGGTCTTCCAGAGTGTCTCTTTTTTATTTTATTTTACTGGAATATATGTAAGGACTGAATGGGTAACAGTTTCGAATTTCAACATAGTTTGTTTTCAAATTTATGTCATTTCTAGCATCGGGTGCATTACGAGCTCACAATGGCCTGCTCTCCTGTTGGCTTGATTAGCTTAATTAATGGATAGAACGTTGCGTCTGGGTCAATCGCAAAGGTCAGGGCTCGATTCCCGGTTAAGCCTGAATTTTTTTAGGTTCTTCAGTCGCTTAAGTTGTTTATTTAACTGCAAAGATCATTTTCACTTGCATATTGTTTTCAGAGTTGTTTCAAAAAACGTTAAATACTAATCGGAAGAAGGGGTATAACCATCTGACATACCCTTCATACTACATTAGTTCCATTCTTATTGTCATCCATTGCATTTAAGCAGATAACGCAAACGCCCAGAGCTCCTCAGAAGCAGAGACCTGACTGAGCACCATTGGGGTATTCAGCTTTAGAGACTTAAATGAATTATAATAAATGTATTTGTAAATTTACAGGAAAAGATTGTTTTTTTTTTTAAATTTATTTATTTATTTATTTATTTATTTTTTTATCTCTTGAGGGCATAATTAAAGGTACGGAAAAATGGGCAACAAAAAACGTGCAACTTGTCTTACAACATTGCTGCAAAATGAGTTGAAAACCGATGTTGGGCTTTTTACCACTCAAGTTCAAACCTGTTAACAACCGGATTTGTTGCAAGACAGGTTTGATGTGTTCTGGTAACATCGCAACATCGCGATTCAACTTGTTCTGCAGCAATGTTGCAAGACAAGTTGTACGTTTTTTGTTGCCCGTTTTTCCGTACCTTAAGTGTACCATAGAACGTTGAAAACAAATTTTAATCCAATGAGAGGGAACTTGTCTTTGCGTTTCCTAAAATGGAGGTGAATTACCCCCACCACCCACTCGTCCGTAAGTTCATACAGAGTAAAGCTGTCACTTTTGTTTCGCATGCATAGGTAGGCAAATCTTTTCAACGAGAACTAGGCAGTGAAGAATTTTTCTCAGCGAGAACACATGTCCTTCTTGTTTTTCACGACGCTTATTTCTCCCCTTCTTTCCTCACTTTTGAACGCTTGCCATGCCGGCGACAGAACTTTTTTTAGGCGAAAGTTGCCTTTGTTTTCTAACGTATTGAATAGCGAATAAAGAGAATTTAACACAAACCAAATTAAAAGCGGCTTTATTTTTTTTCCTAGGTCTAGGTTTGCCATACCCAACCGATGTCATAGAAAAGATCCGTCAGCTCTACAAAACACGTGAACGACGTCTTCTTCCCGTCCCTTGGTTAGACGAGTTTAGCTTTCATTTGAATGATATTTTTACCAGATTAAAAATCTTGGGCAAAGAAAAAACCCAAGGAGTACTTACTGACGATATAACCAATATGACTGCTATCTTTAAGGCGCACAAAGAATGCCAAAGGCCGCGAACAGTCTTGATCGAAGGAGATCCTGGTATGGGAAAAACTACGTATTGTCAAAAGCTGGCGTATGATTAGGCAACTAAGCAAGACAAATGGGACCCGTCTTTTCCAGAGATTGAAGTGTTACTGCTTCTCAAATGTCACGAAATTAAATCTGACATCTGGGAAGCTATTGATGATCAAATTCTCCCCGAGGAAATGGACGATCAAACTAAGGAATGCTTCTTTAAATTCATTCGTGAAAATCAGTCCAAGGTTCTTTTAGTTTTCGATGGACTAGACGAAGCGGATACTAGTAACCTCAAAATGTTCTTTAACCTCATTGAAAGGAAAGAACTCTCAGGTTGTCACATTGTTCTCACATCTCGTCATGAGGCTGGAAGGAATGCAAGGCGGTACTGTGACACTCTGTGGGAGATTGTAGGATTTACCCGGGAAGATGCAGTAAGCTTTATTCATAAATACTTTAAAAACGTCAACAAAGAATATTTAACCAGGAAGCTTATAGAAATGGTATGGCCTGGCCCCTGGTCAATTGAGCCAGGACAACCTAAAGATCTGCGCGATTTGACAAAAAATCCTTTAAACACTACTTTACTTTGTGTTATCTGGGAGGATTTAAAGGGCGTGTTTCCTACGAGCAGAACTGAGTTGTACATTGAGATTGTTCTTTTTGTTTTGGGAACATATGAAGCAAAGAAAGGACTAGCGAGCGAGAATGAAGACCTCTTGTCCGTCTACAGTAAAGACTTGTTGTATCTCGGAAGAATGGCGTTGGAGTCTCTTCAAAACGGAGAATTGTATTTTGAAGAACATAAATCAGGCGGTCGCTGTATCGTCCTATCCAAGATCGGATTCCTTTCACTTCAGCCTGCTGCAAGCAAGAGGAAAATTCGTGCGCGTTACGCATTTCTTCATAAGAGCTTTCAAGAATTCTTTTCTGGTTTCTTTCTTGCTTGCAAACTTATTAAAGGAAAAATTAGCTTCGAGTCAGTAGTGGCGGACCAAAGATATGAGCGTAAACTATATCAAGTATTTGCATTCTTGCTTGGGATACTTGTGTCCAAAAGTAAGAAAACGGCAGAATCTCTCGTTAAAAGCGTGGCCGCAAATATCAATTTCACAAGTCTTAAGTTAGACAAAGACGCAGCTAAAGACGTTTCAAAACGTATGTTATTTGCTCTAAGTAGTTTATCGGAGCACGCAAGTTTACTACAAACCTTAGGAGAGCACCTTAACTTTACTCAATTAAATTTGAGGGAGAGCCTGATTGACAATTCTGGTGCTGCGTCTCTTTCCCAGGCTCTTGCGGTCAACTCCTCCTTAACTAGTTTGAATTTGAGTACAACCTTGATTGAAGTTTCTGGTGCTGCATCTCTTTCCCAGGCTCTTGCAGTCAATTCCTCCTTAACTAATTTGGATTTGAGTAGGAACTTGATTGGTACTTCTGGTGCTGCATCTTTCTCCCAGGCTCTTGCAGTCAACTACACCTTAACTAAACTGGATTTGAGTTTGAACCATATTGGTGATTCTGGTGCCGCTGAACTGTCCAGTGTGTGCAAGGTAAATACAACTGATGAACTGTTTTGGTAGAGCATGACAATGATGATAAATTGACGATCAGGATGATTATAATAATGATGCGAGTAGTAAACTCCTTTGAAAATTAAGCCCCGTTGGTGTCGAGTAAGTGTCGAGTAAGGTCGAGGTAAACTTGCCCAGACTTGCCCGTTAAGTAACTTTAGCCCGGTTTGTTGGACCGTCTATTGAATAATGGGATTAAGAGGAGCGATCACCAAGCAACGGCAGCGCGAAAAACAGCTTATGCCTTCTATTTAGTGCTAAAAATCTAATATTAATAAAAAACACACAAACAGTGGAGCTGAAAACTCTCTATTTCAATTTTGACTGACTATTGCAAAATGAACCGTTTTCTCTGTTCTACCTAAAGGAAACGACTAACTATTGTATATATATGTATTTAAATGCTGGATTCCTGGTTAGGTTGTTGATGAGGAACTGGTCTCACCGTAAATATTATGCATTGTTAGATTGCACGAATGTTGCAGCGGTTGGCAGCTTACAAACAGAATCTACCGTTTTGTTCAGGAAAAAATATCGCGAGTACAATAATATGACCGAGTACAGACCGTCATTCCAAAGGAGCCGCCCTTGGTGTACAACGTGAAACAAGGCTGGGAACCTTTGTGCAAGTTTCCCGGATGTGAGGTCCCTCAAGAGAGCTTTCCTTGGGTGAATAGAGGACAAAGAGGCACCTTGCGAGCGCTAGCTCAGAGCAAACAACAATTGGCAGTCAAAGTGGTCAAAGTCTTTGTTATTTTTATGGGTTCATTTGTTCTTTTTTTCTCGTGTTGCTATATGAAGTTTTGATGGATGCGACTTGCAGTATTTGAGTTAATGATAATCCTTGTTTAATCTGGAGTACTTATGGAAAGCAAATTCATTAGGTAGCCTAATCCGTTTCTAGCTGTAGTGTGAAAACGGCCAATGACAAAATTCCCGTGTCCAGTGTTTTTAATGATAGCGAAGGACTGTACGGAGCCACTGTCAGCCGTTTCCTTGTCGGTAGGCCTCATTATTTCTCGCGGCTAATGCGTTTGGGGTCACGTGGTCCGAGCGACTTCGCCACCGAAATGCCTTGACCGAGATTGCGTGGGAAGAAGCCGTACAGGGACTAAGCATGGCAACGTCTACCGTAGCGTCAGAGAAAAACAGGAAAATGTTGTTTATCGGCAACGTGTTTTCAAACAGTGAGACCTCTACGTGTTGTTTCACTAGTGTTTCGTTCCCTTGGTTAGACGAGTTTAGCTTTCATTTGAATGATATTTTTACCAGATTAAAAATCTTGGGCAAAGAAAAAACCCAAGGAGTACTTACTGACGATATAACCAATATGACTGCTATCTTTAAGGCGCACAAAGAATGCCAAAGGCCGCGAACAGTCTTGATCGAAGGAGATCCTGGTATGGGAAAAACTACGTATTGTCAAAAGCTGGCGTATGATTAGGCAACTAAGCAAGACAAATGGGACCCGTCTTTTCCAGAGATTGAAGTGTTACTGCTTCTCAAATGTCACGAAATTAAATCTGACATCTGGGAAGCTATTGATGATCAAATTCTCCCCGAGGAAATGGACGATCAAACTAAGGAATGCTTCTTTAAATTCATTCGTGAAAATCAGTCCAAGGTTCTTTTAGTTTTCGATGGACTAGACGAAGCGGATACTAGTAACCTCAAAATGTTCTTTAACCTCATTGAAAGGAAAGAACTCTCAGGTTGTCACATTGTTCTCACATCTCGTCATGAGGCTGGAAGGAATGCAAGGCGGTACTGTGACACTCTGTGGGAGATTGTAGGATTTACCCGGGAAGATGCAGTAAGCTTTATTCATAAATACTTTAAAAACGTCAACAAAGAATATTTAACCAGGAAGCTTATAGAAATGGTATGGCCTGGCCCCTGGTCAATTGAGCCAGGACAACCTAAAGATCTGCGCGATTTGACAAAAAATCCTTTAAACACTACTTTACTTTGTGTTATCTGGGAGGATTTAAAGGGCGTGTTTCCTACGAGCAGAACTGAGTTGTACATTGAGATTGTTCTTTTTGTTTTGGGAACATATGAAGCAAAGAAAGGACTAGCGAGCGAGAATGAAGACCTCTTGTCCGTCTACAGTAAAGACTTGTTGTATCTCGGAAGAATGGCGTTGGAGTCTCTTCAAAACGGAGAATTGTATTTTGAAGAACATAAATCAGGCGGTCGCTGTATCGTCCTATCCAAGATCGGATTCCTTTCACTTCAGCCTGCTGCAAGCAAGAGGAAAATTCGTGCGCGTTACGCATTTCTTCATAAGAGCTTTCAAGAATTCTTTTCTGGTTTCTTTCTTGCTTGCAAACTTATTAAAGGAAAAATTAGCTTCGAGTCAGTAGTGGCGGACCAAAGATATGAGCGTAAACTATATCAAGTATTTGCATTCTTGCTTGGGATACTTGTGTCCAAAAGTAAGAAAACGGCAGAATCTCTCGTTAAAAGCGTGGCCGCAAATATCAATTTCACAAGTCTTAAGTTAGACAAAGACGCAGCTAAAGACGTTTCAAAACGTATGTTATTTGCTCTAAGTAGTTTATCGGAGCACGCAAGTTTACTACAAACCTTAGGAGAGCACCTTAACTTTACTCAATTAAATTTGAGGGAGAGCCTGATTGACAATTCTGGTGCTGCGTCTCTTTCCCAGGCTCTTGCGGTCAACTCCTCCTTAACTAGTTTGAATTTGAGTACAACCTTGATTGAAGTTTCTGGTGCTGCATCTCTTTCCCAGGCTCTTGCAGTCAATTCCTCCTTAACTAATTTGGATTTGAGTAGGAACTTGATTGGTACTTCTGGTGCTGCATCTTTCTCCCAGGCTCTTGCAGTCAACTACACCTTAACTAAACTGGATTTGAGTTTGAACCATATTGGTGATTCTGGTGCCGCTGAACTGTCCAGTGTGTGCAAGGTAAATACAACTGATGAACTGTTTTGGTAGAGCATGACAATGATGATAAATTGACGATCAGGATGATTATAATAATGATGCGAGTAGTAAACTCCTTTGAAAATTAAGCCCCGTTGGTGTCGAGTAAGTGTCGAGTAAGGTCGAGGTAAACTTGCCCAGACTTGCCCGTTAAGTAACTTTAGCCCGGTTTGTTGGACCGTCTATTGAATAATGGGATTAAGAGGAGCGATCACCAAGCAACGGCAGCGCGAAAAACAGCTTATGCCTTCTATTTAGTGCTAAAAACAATTCGCGTTAGATAGCTAATGCGTCTTAATTTGAAAATGGAATAGTTTTAATTTTGAATGAGCAATCCGCCTGACTTTATCATTCAATTTCGACGGACAGTTTGAATACGGGATTATCCGTTCCAGATAGCCTGTGTACAGCCGTCCTCTCCCCTCAGAAAAAAATCGGAGAAGGGGTGTCTGTCGGGAAGGGGGCGACTGTACACAGGCTAGTCTCAGACGGATAATCCGTTTCTAGCTCTAGTGTGAAAACGGCCAATGACAAAATTCCCGTGTCCAGTGTTTTTAATGATAGCGAAGGACTGTACGGAGCCACTGTCAGCCGTTTCCTTGTCGGTAGGCCTCATTATTTCTCGCGGCTAATGCTTTTCGGGTCACGTGGTCCGAGCGACTTCGCCACCGAAATGCCTTGACCGAGATTGCAGGGGAAGAAGCCGTACAGGGACTAAGCATGGCAACGTCTACCGTAGCGTCAGAGAAAAACAGGAAAATGTTGTTTATCGGCAACGTGTTTTCAAACAGTGAGACCTCTACGTGTTGTTTCACTAGTGTTTCGAGGGCACGACCTCCTGAAAATCGCAAATATTAATCCCCCAGCAAGAAGTCACACTTTCACCATGGAAAAAAACATAAGTTCCCCAAGAGAGCGGCGGAAATGGAACCAGGGTCTTGGTCAACACCTAAAAGGCGCTTCACCTAACGTGCGTACGGAGCAACACTAGCCGGGAAATAAAAAATGCAACCATAAGTGAGTTTAGTACCTTCCTTAAAATTAGCAAATCCAGTGAACAATTTCTTTTACGGTTAACTCTTTTTTACCCTATTTACGGCTAACGGTTAAAATTTTTCAATTTTTACGGCTATCGACTAAATTTTTGGCCCTTTTACGACTATCGCTTAACCCCATTGAGACCCTCAGTCACCACCTAACCAGCCGAAACCGGAAACGGGCTTTGAGAAAGTCTACATCGTAAGAAATCTGAATAGACCATTTTCGAGGTATTAAAATTCACACTTAGCTCGGAGGCTTGGAGGAATAAAACAAAAGAAATCATCTTGAGGCTCAAAAATGAAGTGAATACATCGGAATTGGTCTAGTGATATTGCTATTAGAAATCATGCATTTTGCGTGCAACCTACATAGAAGTCAGTTATCTGCTAGCAGATAACTAACTTATCTGTAGGTTGCACTGATTTCCAAAATTAGCTGTAGGCTCTTAGCCAATGAGAAGACAACTAATGAGTACAATGTGTAATAAGTGGCGCTAATCAGGGGTTCCTTATATCGATGTTAGAAGTAGAATAAGGTCTCGCTCCTAAAAAGTAAAAATGACGTAATTTCAGTAAAAATTTGCAAGCTAAAAATACAATGTTAGTTTGTAGGAAGAAAAAAAAAGTAAATAAATAAAATAAAATTGAACATCACAAGAATATTATATGATTGAGTTTAGAAAATTGGGTTCCGTCTTTACGTTCTAAAAATATATCGCATTATGTATAGAGAACAAATGAATAAAATATTACAGTAAAATAAGAATAACTAAATAATAATAATTATAAATATGTCGCCTATTAAGGGACGGACCATTAGAAAACTTATGGGGGGGGGGAGGGGGGGCGAAGTACAAAAAAATATTCGCGCAAGGGAAAATTAAATGAAAAAAAATTCATGCACGCCAATTAACCCTAAAAATATTCATGCTTCGGCCTAAAAAAATTCATACAAGGGATTTGATGCTGCAGCTCGAAAATCCCCCCCCCACCCCTTCCCCCATAACTAATGGTCCGTCCCTAAACACTCTCTCAACTAGCATTGTCTGCGTTCTTATAGTTACTGTGCTTTGTTAAAATCAATCAAATTAAATGAAAGAGAAGAGATTGGCGAAGTATTCTCTAAAAAGTGCTCGTCATCAGCCGGGTCACTATAATAAATATACCTCTGTCCTGGGTCAGTCAATTTGACACAAAAGGATGCTTTACATGAAGCAAAGTTGCTATGAAACGCATACTCCGGTGAATCGCAGGCTCATTATATTTTCACTGCTTTTGACCTGCTTTTGAATTGAGTTGAGACTTTTTGGAGTCTTTTTTGGTTTCGTCTTGGTAATTTGCGGTTGAAATTCGCTCACTAGTTTCGTTTGCGGAGATAGAATCCATTTTAAACGTCTTTTGTTTTCTTGTTGTACGTTCATAACGTTTTTATGAAGCTGTTTAGACATGTCCCCCGTTAAGGGGGCTGAGAAAGTGGAGACTGACATATTTATTCCGCTGAGGAAAACGCCAGCTTTTCATCTTCTTGGTTCTGAAACATTTGCTGGACTTCAATAGGATGTCTTCACCTTTAGTTTGTACGCTTTTATTCAGATGGATTCTTCCACTAGTCTTGTTAGGAGGTGGGTGTGTTTTTTCAGTATCCAGTGTGGCACCGGTGTTTGAGCAGTTAGCCATCACGGGCTACAGCGCACCTAAAAACAAACTTGCAGACGTTTTTTGATCGTATTGTTGTTATAAACCAGTCAAAAAATCAGCTTTGAAGGTGGATTTTGTTGATTACATTTCGTTAAAAGCGCCAAATTTTGTGAAACGTAGGAAGTTTTTGGGAAAGTTGGTGCGTAACGTTTGCGCGGGTTTCATGATCAGTTTAAAGTTCACAGACCTGCTAGGACGCACGTAACACAAATAAATTGCCATTAATCGTAAATCGCTTTCTCCTTTGTAAATTTCTGACGATTTTGAAATGCGATCAGTACACGTTTTGGCCTAATGTTTCTTTCAAGAAATTTAATTTGGGGCAACGAACACCAACAAATCATCGGTGACGTAATTTATTGGATATTTATTATTACTTGACATTTTTTAAAAATTGTTTCTCTGTTTGTTTGCTTTTCAGCTTGTTGTTTCAGATTCAATGGCTTTTCTTTTATATATTTGTGTTGTCTTCTGGCTATTCCTCTTTTACCTAATCCATCAAGAGGTTTGAGGGTTTTTCAATTATATTATTAAATTAATACTCGCCGAATTAACATGTATACTAGAGAACCGTCTAGACGAGTTATCTCTCAGATGAATAATTGGCTAGATTTCAATTCGAGAGACGAATTTAGATAATTAATCGTTTGTTTTAACCCTTTAAGTCCGAAGAGTGGCCATTATTAATTTTCTCCAAAGAGTATCAATACATCATCAGAGAAAAGTTTATAAGAGTTCTGAGAATGATCACCAAAGGGAAAATGCTTAGATCTTTGCTCAAATGCTCTCAATCGATCAATCCTTTATTTGATAATGCAGGTTAGTCTACATGTGAGGGCAGCCAAAGGCTGATGTGGACCTGTGAGAAGATGAAGTCATCTAACTAATAAAATTAAAAAAATAATAGTAATAAAAAATATTTTCCTGAGATTTATTAATAAGAATTTGGTAAAATAAATGCTAAGATGCTAAAATTAAACAAAATCATCTTTCTTATTTGAAATCATTATTGCTTCTTTACTAAAAAAGAATTGAAATAAATCTTTTGATTGCTTTCTTATAATGGTTTTAAAAGCGTCTTTGCTAATGTTGCTAAACTTAACCTTCTTATTGATAAAATTCCAGATTACCAGACCTCTGTATTGAAAAGAACTTCTACCAACTTCAGTATTTATTCTAATGATATTGAATTGGTTACTAAATCTTGTTGGTCTAGATGGTTTAGAAAATAGCCCTGAGATTTGACTAGGGGCAGATCCCATAAGGATATGGAACATCTTCAGTAGGATGTGTCTTTTATAGATATAATCAATAGGAAGCCAGTTAATTCGGGAAAGGCATAAGTCATCTTCTATCGTAGAATGCAGGTGATTGATTATACGACATGCACTTGCGTGTATATGATCTAGGCTGTGAAGATATGATTGAGATCAATTCCCCCACACTGATATTGCATAACCCTTTAAACCCAATATCCACCAGCAAATTCTCCAAACTGATCTCTATACATTTCTTTAAAGAATAAGTTGAGAGAATTTGACAAAAGATCAAAGCATTTTCTCTTTGGTGATCATTTAATTAATTCTCATAACCTAATCTCTTGACATTGTATAGATATTGTTAGGAGAAAATTGATGTTGGTCACTATTGGGACTTAAAGGGATAAGTGATACTGGGTATGATTGCTTTAAAAATTACATTTCTTCTGAAGCTGACTGAGGTAAGTATGACATTCTTCTTAAAGCACCCACTTTTTGTGACTCCCAGACAAGTTTTAGTATCAACAAGTTTCATTTATCCATCACCAGAATGAATGCCTTTTATGGGTAGAGTAGGACCAACAAATTCCTGTTTGCTCAATATTATGGCTTCAGTTTTTGAAGGACGAATAGTTAGTTTGTTTAAAGAGCTGGAATTGAATATCGGCAAAAAAAGCAATGGTACAGAGAACACCATTTCCCAAAATCTACTCATTAAAATTTTGTGATATTTGGCAGAATTTTTACTTTTATTGTATTTTAAATAATGATGACTTTTGAGACACATTTAATAATTATAGTACAATTATATTACAATGTATTGATTATCTAAAAATCTGTCTGTTAAAATTTTGTCAAATAAGTTTCAAATGGTAATGATTAATAGTAACCTGTGTGCAAGTTTATAGGAAAATCTAATGAGCGAATTTTATGTAAACTGAGCAAAAGTGAAATTTTAAGGTTGTAGTCAATCGTTCATTTTGCCACGGAAACTACGAAAACGTCACATTTTACCTGTCAATCAAAATCTTTCATCAGTATATTTTTCACTTGCCAGGTTTCAGCTGGTGAGCTGCAACCTTTCTCTTGCCATGATTTGGCAAATGAGATTAATACTCACAAGCTGCCCAAACTGTGTTCAGCCACCTTAACTCTTTCTGGAGGGATTGAGGAGTAGGTACCTAACAAAAAGCACGACTAAACTGGTAGCAATGGAAACAATTCAATTGTTATCAGCTCATTATTGTTCATTGAAAAGTTATTTCCAAGTAATTATTGCTTAAAAAGCAATCTTGACATGAGTCACAATGCAGTTCTCCATAGTTGATCATTCTTTGAAATATTTAGATCTGTAAATCACTGTCTGAGAGAATTTTAGAACATGCTGCAGCAAACACTAACAAGCTGGGTCCAGTGTGACAAAACATTGCAGGAAACCATTGTATTGGTGGACAAAAGAAAATCGCTTTTAGTTATTCAAATCCAGAAGGCTCTTTTGGAGAAAACTGAATAACCTTAAACCCTTGTTTAGCTGTAAGAAGAGCTTTACGTTTCAAAAGAGGTGAAAGAAAATGCTCTTGCATCAGAGGGCAAATCTTGGCTGCTTGTGTATGATGCAGATTATCATTTTCCATGATACATGTATTGTTGACATTATTTTGTTTGTTATTCATCTTTACAGCTGTGGCTTCCACAAGTCATTTCCAGAAGGCTTTGTTGGGCTTATCAGTGTTTGCCTTAATGGCACAGATTATTTTCCAGATTGTTCTGGGAGCTCTTCCACCATATGGTCATTTCTTTCCAAACTGTAAGTTTAGATTAGTTTTGGTAAATAAGTTTTTTGATTGTATCGCTTCAGTGACACATTGACCTGGTAGGGCCAATGCCACAACAGAGCTTGACTCCAAGTAGATGCAAAGAGCTGTTTGGATATAGATGCTGTAGGTGAAATCCATTCTCCAGTAGAACTAGAATTTTATTTTGTCTGGTATCAGGGCAATTCTGAAACAAAGCTACAATCTTGGACAAAAGTCCTTGGGACAGTACTGCAATATTCATATTTTTGTGTCATTTCTCGCTTCCCTCTTAAAACAGTACATCCTTTTCAAAATTTTCTTGCAGCACTCCCTGCCCCCACCTTATTAAAAGCTGAAGCTCGGAAAAAAATTCTGGATGCACGCTTCCAACATTGTTTGCGGGGTGAGGGGAGGGGTTGGACCTGTGTGAATTAGAAAATGCCCCAGCAACGCAAATTAAAAGTGTCCCATTTTGGTTTTCACAACGAAAACAACTCAACCTCGTCCACAGGTCTTAACCTGTAGAAGGCTGCTTTTTTGACGTCATTTCCTTGTTAAACACAAAATTGAAAACAAAGCAACTGCAATGTATGATATTATTTCAAAAGCCAAATAGCTGCACACATTGTCTTTGTCTCCAGATTTGGTACATTTTTGTTAAATTGTTTGAGTTTTTTTTTTTTTTAATTATTAATAATTATTATGGGACTAGATGCCATTTAAGATAAATTAAATGAATTTCAAAAAGTTACAAACACAACAAAATTGCATACTTTTAGCAGGACTGTCATTGTTTGCAGGGGGACTGTCATTGTTGATGGGATTCCTCCCATCTGCAGCTGTATTCATAAAAGCATGTGATCCCCAGCTACTTTAATTAACCAAAAATAAAATCACACATGTAGACTACTCTTCTGTACAATTCTCTTCTAACTGTGAGGAAATCTTAGATGTTCAATTCTCTGTCTACCATCAATACATGTACTAATCAATAAATATATCAACAAATAAATTTGAAATTATCTAAGTGACAGCTCAGTAGTACATCTCAGTGCAAAATTAATTATTAAAGAGCTAATACTATTTTTTTTGTCATTGAACAAATAACAGGCGTTATTTTTGTCTCTTTACTGCAATGTATAATATGTTGTTGGTTCAATTTATCCTTTGGTTTTGGGTATGGTGATGTATGATAATGAGTTTAAAACAGAGGGAAATGAGATTTAAACCAAGGATAAAACTGAACCACAACATATACACCTCTTGCTCTCAACATCTTAAATTTAATCAGTAATAATTTGCTTAATAGGTTCCACTTATGAAAGGCTGACTCGGCAAATTGGCTTGAGCAGGTGAGTATTAAAGATTCCACTTGTTGGGTACCAGATTTTTTTTGTCAGTTTTTTACCTTGAGTGCCAGTTGTTGCTTTGAACCTTTCATGTGCCGAACTCAGTACCTATTTAGGTCAACCCAGATGAGATAAGTTCGAGAATTGATTCAGACATCAAACTAATAAAAATCAACTCTGCAGTCTACAATACTTACAAGTCAAAATAAATTATGGTAATTTATGCACTAGATTTGGCACTTGAAGAGTTTGATGTTTTGTGGTCCACTCAGACATAATTGGTGGGTTGACCCAAATTAGATATGTTGGACCCAACTAATTCAAGGCCCAGTTGTTCGAAAGCTGATTAGTGCTAAACTGTGGTTAAATTTTAATGCGGATTTCTTTTTCTTTTATCCCAAAGAATTTTCTCGCATAATTTTCTATATTCTTTTTAGAGCATCTAATCATCAAACCGTAGACAAAAAGAATTCATCTGAATTTGCTTTTTAAGCTTCCATATCTGAATTCAAATTTCCCACTAACCCTTGGTTATCTTAACTCGGTTTTGAGCAACCCAGTCCGGATGACTATCTTTTCATGTACTTAATTGAAGGGATTAGGTTCGGTACACAAAATGTCTGAACCAGGCCTTCGTTACAATTTTTTGTTCTATTACATATGTAGCTTTCATAGAGCAATAACGTAATAATATAGACTTGTGAAATGATGGCAGCATGATTACATGCAGAATAACAAGAACAATATGGGGAACTAGGAGATCTAGTATCCATACTACTTGGTGTACAGCTGTTTGTATGTGTTGCCTACACTATGAAGTCAAGGCAATTTGGTACCTATACATGTACATGTAGCACTCTATCTATTCTAATTTTTATTTTTCTTTAGATTTGATGGTGTTCCAGCTCTTGATATCTTCAGGATTATTGCACCTGATGTGGTGGTAATTGCGGTATCAATAACATGTGTCATTTGCTGCCGAAGTTTAATCAGCTCCTCACCACTTCATCAACATACTCCACAGCACATCAGAGCATCACCTGATTCATCCACATGGGATAACATCATGC
Organism: Porites evermanni; assembly: GCA_942486025.1. Lineage (NCBI taxonomy): Eukaryota > Metazoa > Cnidaria > Anthozoa > Scleractinia > Poritidae > Porites > Porites evermanni. The sequence continues at coordinate 107,678 of CALNXI010000634.1, read as the reverse complement.
CATACTTCATTGCAGTAATGCTGTTAGTTGGTGGAATAATGCTACCATCGCTAGCTTCCGCCATATACTTTATAATGTTCCTGATTTTAGGGACAATGTGGGCTTGCCACAAAGCTATTAGACTGCGACGAAAGAAAGCTTTTGCCTACATACGATTTGCTCTTATGGTTTATTCTGGCATCCATGTTATTACATTCTACTTGTATCAATTCCAGTTTTTTCAGAGTTCACTCCCTCCTGATAGTTTACTTGCCAGGTGAGTTTTGAGATCTGTGATATGCGCTTGCTGTGCTTGAAATAGTTTGGAGTGTTGTTTTTCGTATGTAGCTTGTTTCAATCAAGGCCTTTTTACCCCCAGCCAAGACTACAATGTAGAAGACCATACAATGTATTATTGGCTTGTAAAATTCCAGCAATGAATAATAATAAGCAAATCAGTCTTCCTGCAGACAGAGAATACATGTAATAATACTTAAGCTTCTAGCCAGGTCATTGAAATTCTTTTTCCTGGCATATTTTCAAATAAAATTAAATGGGATTAAAGGAATTTTCCTCAACTTCAGATCCTAAAATGGGCTTTACCATTCTGGATAAAACCTTGTGTATAATGTTACTATGATGCCTTCTCTCTTCTACTACAGCTTTGCAGAAATGAATCCTTTCTTGTTCTAGAAAATCACAAAATTTCAGCTCTACTATTTATTAACCATAAAGTACATTTTGCATTTTTAGCTGTATAACTAAATTAAAATGCATTATGTATCTTCCTCTATTAGGTTATTTGGTCTTGTGGGAATTATTTACACTGACTGTAGTGCTCCATTAGTGCTTCATGTAAGACCATATTTAGACTGGCCCCAGTGCGCATCGCCTGGTGTTCTATTAGCACTTTACTGGCTGCTTGCAACAGAAACAAGATTTTACTTCATTGATGTATGTATGCTACACTGTACCTTTTGCTTTGATGGATAATAACAATATTTTTAAACTTTTTTGTGGTTACATGTACACGTAGATAACCTCTTTGTATGCATTTTTGACATAAAAATCCATTTTCTAGAAGAAAGATGCTGTGTCAGAAACTTTTGCACAAGTAATAAGAATTATAAGGATAGTTTGTTTAGCAAAAAAAACATTTTGGGTGGTTGCTTGCACTTAAATATTGTTTTAGGGAACAATAACTGATGACTCATTGAGTTAAATCAGCTTTCACAGAATATAGCATTCTGTTATGGGCATTTACAAATGTAGAAGCTTTTTATTAATTATTTTTTATTTATTTATTTTTTTCCATCTCACTCTGCATTTCTCACACTCCACACTTTCTACCCTCTGCACTCTCTGTCCACCTAACCTTGCCTGTAATTTAGTTTGATTCATGTTTCTAGTATTGTACAATACATTGTATTTTCCCCTCTGTGATTTTGTAACGCTACTACTGGATATGTTAGGGACCAACCTGGCCTAAATAATAAGAAATTACGGGAATTTTTATCAGCAGCATCTGTTTGTAGAATACTGGGCAGAAGTAGTCTTACAGTGTCCAAAAGAAATGGCAACAGTTTAAGTGCTTCCTTTTCGCATGAATGGCTGTCAGCTACAGAAATGTTTGTTGGGTGTGCAAGGACTTGCTGAGCCAATAAGAGGAAGAAGGATTTGTTCAATTATATTAACTTTGCATTATTCTATTTATTTTAATTTATTTTTTAATGTTTTGAAAATGTTTCAGGAGAATATCCCTACATATGGTGGCAATCAAACTCACTGGTGGGACCCAAGGACATGGCCCCCTTCATACACGTCAGAAAGACAGGTACATTTACATTTTAGCATCCCACAAAGACGTTCGAAGGGCTACATTGTAGTGTTCCTCCCCCATGAACATTCATGAGAGAGAAACATGTGACAAATGAAGCCCAAAAAGCGTCAGCTAGTAAATTGTGATTTTGATTTTCAAGTGTGTTTCTTTTGAGCTTTTTTTTAAATTAAAGCTTTTTGATAAGTGTAATACCATATGCAATATTAACAAACAAAGAATGAGCTTATTGTACCTGAACAGGCTGACATGAATTAGAATTAATATATCAGGTGGAGTGGTTTACTCAATTTTATATTGAACAATTGATGAATAAGGCTGAGTATCTTATGAAGAATTATTGAGATCGAGAACGGTGTTATCCGTCGAGTCCGTAGGCCGAGGCGGATAGCAACCTCCGAGATCTCCACAATTCTTCATATGATGCGAAAGCCGGATTCAATAATTGTTTTATTATTCATTCAAAATAAGTCGTAGTTTAAAAACATGGCTAGAACATGCTTACCCACATCGATCCTTCGATGTTAAGTTCATCTTCTATAGTGCACCTTTAGCTATTATTTCGCCTAGTTCTTACTCTTGAAACAAGTGAAATGTCCGCCATTTTTGTTTTCACAAACAAAACAACTCAACCTCATCCCCAGGCCTTCTCGGTTAACGGTGCATTAAACTACAAGAAAGCTGCACTTTTGACATCATCAGTTCATTAAACGCAAAATTCTTCCAAATTTGGTCATCAGTAGCTAGTTATGGTGAATTTTGCGTGTGCTTTTAGCTAATCAGAATTGGGGAAATATTTTGAATGAATAATAATAATTAATAAACTGAATTAAGAGTCTCGTGTATTTGTGTTAATAGAGAGCTTTAGATTTTAAGACGAGGACGAATACGAGAACTAGATTTTCCCAATTCTACATCATTTGGGCTGGAAAAGGTGATAGCCATCATCATTGTTCTTCCAGTTTAAAGAGAATGTCGTAGTGGCGAAAACAAATTACCAAATGTTAGGAATTTTATCATTTAGCGATCGGGAGAGGGTGTTACCTCCTTCAACAGAAATAAGTGAACTAACTTTTGTGGTGAAAAAAAGGACAATGATGCTTTTCGGCAGGCCTATTTTAAGAGAATAGGTGAGGAAACTTAAAATTAAATGTCGTCTTCTTAGTCGTCCTTGTCCTTGAATCTAAAGCTCTCTAAGATCAGTGGGCCCATGATCTAAGTATATAAATTACATGTATATAATTTTGCTATCAAATTTATTGTTTATTTATTGTTTATTGTTTTGTTTGCCATAAGTTATAAAAAGCAAAAAAAAAAAAAATCTAATTATTTAAACTCTCATGGTGAGGAAGCCCAAGAGAAGCCACCGGGTTTATAAGGAATGGGCTCCCTCAGTTAGATAATTAGAACAAAATATTATCATAATTACACATGGGAAAATCAATGGCAGAGCTACAGTAAAATTAATATTAAAATAATATATTAGGTAGTCGTACTAATCATAGTTCTAGGCTAAAAAAAGTGAAATGACAAAAAAAAGAAAAATGAAAATAAAAGAGCAAAGGTAAAATAAATAAATAAATAAATAAATTGGCGAAGTTAAATTGCTGGTTAACACATTGTCTGTCTTGTTTGTATACCTGCAGTCCCTGATGGCAGGACCTGGCCAAACAAACTACAACACCCTGGAACGCCTCCCTGAGAATGTTGTTGCAGAGGAACCTGTTCAACCAATCCGTGAGCCAGATGAATACCCAGGTGTGCAAGGAACTCTGGGAAGCATTATGATGTTCCTGATGAGGCAGAGCTACATTGCAGCCCTCATTATAATGATGGTAAAGTTGTGTTACATTGAGTTCGAGACTCAGAATTTTGGGGTCGATTATTGAAACAAAGTTTAAGGCTGGGTTAAGGAGGTCATCATCTAGTGCAGGACTTAGTCCAAGTTTCCAGTTATCAAAGCAGCTTTTACCTTAAACCTTGTGTAGAAGACTTGAAAACATCATGGTTTACTAAACCTGATAATGCGGTAATAGAATGGAGATTTCCAATACTTTTAATAACTTCAAAACATCTCAAGAAAATTCATTTTAACTTTGTACATAAAAAAGGAGACTTTACCATGCCATTTTAGTATTCAACGGTAAATCTTTCATTGTAACCTTTTAAAACTATGTAAGAGATTTTTATGGTTTTACCGTAATGTTACTATGTTGCTTGTAATGTACAAGAAACGACCTTAATAAACTGTCTAATACATCTAATTAGTCATTTGTTTGACATTTTTCTTGAAGGGTTAAACAAAAAACAGTTGTAGTTTTGATCCCCCTAGTGTGAAAAAAGCTGGAAATATTCTTGAGCCATATTCAAACTCTGACCAACTTTGTTTCTTGCAGGCTTGGAGTATTACATACCATTCATGGCTGACATTTGTTCTTCTTCTATGGGCGTGTCTTATCTGGATCACCCCATTTGCACGGTGGTTCTGTATGGTCTCCTCGCCGGGACTTGTGATCTATGCTGAGTTGTTGCTTCTTGTCCAGTATGTTTATGGCCTTCAACTGACTGATGATGAGTTACCTCTGCAGGACCCTACTGGAACATTTGATTATGCTGAGCTGGGACTGAAGAAATGGCAATTTCCCTGTCTACACTTGGGTGCTCAAGTAAGTTACTGTACATTGTGTAAACTTGCTTATAAACCCTGGATTTACATCTTTGTATGGGGTTTTAAAGGGCTTATAAAAGGGAGGGGCTTATTTCCCAGGAGGTTTATAACCAGAATAAGAAAGCGTTTAGAAACAAGCTAAAGCAGTGGTGATGAAAGTACATTTTGCATTTACTAATGTTTAATTCGGCTTCAAAATGTCATAAACGTGGAGGAGGCGGTGGTGTGTGTTTGTGTGTTGGGGTGGTGGTGGTGG
>CALNXI010000634.1:0-91502 GCA_942486025.1 Porites evermanni | reverse complement strand
AAAATACAAATACAAATGACTTTATTGATTCTCCAACACAGGGGTTCCAGAATCAGTTCACAAGTATTAAAATTACAATAAGACTATTAAAATTACAATTAGGTATAAGAATTTACAACATTGATTAAACAAGAGATAAGAAATAAAAATATCTAGTTAAAATAGAACAAAAACAGTATTAACCCTCGAGCCCTGACTTTTCCAATAAAACATGTTTTTGTGACAATTTAAACTGGGAAAGGGAGAGCGAGTTTCAAATGTTGCTAGGTAACGACTTCCAAAAGGTAGTAGATCTATATACGAGTACGAGCTCCCCTGAAAACGCCTGCGTGGGAGGCTAATCGCGATGCCGCTTTACTTGTTTAGCTGCCCCGAAGAAATTTTTCAGCTGCTTTCCCTGGGCCGGGACCTGGTACCTATTTTGTGCCTCGCTAAATCACGTGGATGATCACGCAGTGAAATCTTTCTCCCTTCCCCGCACCCTCCCTTTTGGATGAACTCCTCGTTTGTAATTATTTGCTAGCTTAAAATATGGTGTTGTGTCAAAATGATGCGAGTGCGCGCAGAACACAGTTCAGTGTGTAAATTTAATGTAGGGAATAATCAATAATCGAAAAAGAAAACAATTCTTGTTTTTACTCATTGTTTTGTAGTATAAAACTAACATTTGTCTCCGTTTTAATGCTAGGGATACCTTTTGATTGTAATAGTCATCGTGTTACACGCAGTCATTAAACATCATCAGGTAAAAGTCAAAACAAGTCCAAAAATAGACCCCTCCTCCCCCTCCTCCCTCTGTGAAATTATATTCCCAGGTGGTCCTTGAAAATCTAATGTGATCCTTGAAAAGTCCTTGAAAAATGGTTGCAATTTTTTGTATTAACCCTGTTGTTTCGAAACGCTTTTTTTAGTCCGTTTATAAGCCCCCCCCCCTCGTTTATAAGCCCTCGTATAATCCTACACAAAGTTGTATTAGCCCAGGGCATATAAGGGGATGTTCACGGTATTTTTTAAGGAAACCTCATCTTGCATAAGACAGTTCTCAATGATTTATTATATATAACTATTAAATATGGACGTTATAAAGAAATACTTTTACTTTTTTGGGCCTTGCGAATTGACAGGATCTTTTAATCAAGTGGATGCATGATATTTTTCCACCTCAATAATGAAATGCAAATTTAGAAATCTTACTATTACCGGACAGCTGCCCTTGAAAAGTCTTCGAAAAACTATCAGGTCTCGTTAGAAATCCAAAATTTCTTGAATGTCGTTGAATTACTACCGTACTACTTAAATTATTAACAATTATTTAAATTTCTTTAATAACTTAGACGTGGTAAAACAGCTTTTTGCAAGCAGAACTTTCTTGTCTTTTCTTCTTTTCTTTTGTTTTTGTAAATTCGGCAGTTACCGTAAAGGATAGAGACACAATTTGAACAGAATTCAAACGTTTGTATTAATTTTTTTCTGTGGAAAAGTAACTTTAGTTTCGTACGACATATATTTTATAGGTATAGGTTTTTGGAAAACATGAAATAGATTTCAATTCGCCATGAAAAAGCGGTACAATACGGCTTTAATGTTGAAAATGTACTTTTGGCCATTTTTATCAATTCTAATTGGCGGAAAACAGGTCCAATAAAGAGGAGTTAGTTAAAAGGCGGTTTTTTTGCCCTTGCCAAAGTGTTGAATTGAAGTTTTTGTTTTGCAAATATATATTTTTTGTTGTCAAGAAAGCTGGAATGAAACGCTCTCTCTTGAACGGAATTTTTTTTTATCGTAGCGCTTATGATACGATACGTGATACGCGACATGTGCTCATATATGTGGGTGCTGTATCCTATTTTAGCAGCACTTTTTTGTAAAATGCTGTAAACGATGGTTGTAGTTTTGAACTTGGAAACAATCCTGGCCATCTTTAGTGCGATTCCATTTTCAAGCTTCCGTGCTCTGCTTTCCTGTGGCTTAGTTTGTTGTATCTTATCGAGTGGTTTTACCTTTAATGAAGTCCGATTAAAGTCTGTCGTAGTTTTATTGTATGCTTTCATATCAGTGACGTCATTACCGCGGCCATTGCCAATTTTTTTGGGCACATTAAGAAATATAAAAGAGGATTAATTGATGTGTAATTTAATTGAAACCCATTACCAGTTAGCAGCTGGTCATGTTTGATTGGATTGTTTTCTTTAATTTTCCACCCGTACCGCTGAGTAACAATGGCGTACACTGTTTGTTTGTTTTTTCTTTTCTACTATCTGAATTTGATTGTAATTTTACTAATGAGTGTGTTAAATTTGGAATTAAGTTAAGATCGATAATGAGCTATCCGTGTAATTGTCTTAAAAGATTTAAAGCCTTAAATATTCCTAAAGATTGATAATGGAATTAATTTTGAAACCTTTCAAAATCCGTTAAAGTCAAGGTGTGCGTACTTCATAGCTTGAAAGTGCTTGTTTGTCAGTCAGTTTTAGCAAGGCTTCGTCATGGACCACAACCAGACAGAAACGTCCATCATGTCAACGAATACGACCAAGTCAGTGTTTTATTGCCCACATATTCCACAATTAATATGGGATGTGCATGACGCCATTTCTCCTTGGATATTTGCCGCTGTTGCATCTATAATCTCACCTGCTACAGTTCTTTTGAACGCGTTAGTTATCATAGCAGTTACGGAAAGGAGAGAACTTCAGAAACTTTCCAATATCCTGTTGTCAAGTCTGGCCGTTACGGACCTTCTTGTAGGTGCTATATGTATACCATTATCTGCTATAGATGGATTCTTACTTCCCTATCAAATTCTTGCTGCTCAGGATATTTGCACGCTCGACGTGGCAACAGCCTGTTTCTCACTCACTCTGACATTTTGTTCGCTGTTCCATCTGGTGCTGATTGCATGGGAGAGGTACGTGGCCATTCGAAAGTGGAGGGACTACAAAGATATACTGACTAAAAGCCGCTTGAAAAAGCTGGCAATGACAGCTTGGATTTCAGGACCAGTATTCATTTTGTGCCCATTCCTTATTTCCGTAGCGGCCAGTGGACGGACTTCGTTTGTAGTTTTTCTTGCTTCAATTTGTTTTATCGTGGCACTCATCTTATATTTTTACGTCATGGTGTACCTTGAAATTCGCAAGCGAAAATTCAATCAGATTCTTCAGGTCAGCGTGTTAACGTTATTGAAAACAGAATACAGAGTTGCGAAGACCACTGCTTTGGTTACGGCAGCCTTGTTTCTTTCCTTCGTTCCCGTTCTTTTTCTCCCCTTATTGGGAAGAATTTTTCCCGTACTTCGTAAAATGTCGTCATGGCGCGTAGTTGAAACACTAGTGCTTTCTAACTCTTTAGTTAATCCACTTATTTACTGTTACAGAGACTGTCGTTTAAAGAAAGTTGTTCTCGAGTTATTGAGGATTAAAAAACCTAAACCAAGGAATGCAGTGGACATAGTGCGATTCATTGAACGAACAGATGTACGTGGTCCACTGAAAGATAGGGTGGAGATCATACAAGAAGGAGATAAGAATATCCGTTTGACGAGATCAGCATCCTATGATTTGACCCGACTTTGTGATCGACCTGATATCAAGCCCAATATAATGTTGGCTAAGAGAAGTATGTCGGCTCCATATATACATGTAGGTGGCATTTCGGGCGAAGACTAGCTAGACGCCTGTAAGACCATCGGCCATCGTGGTCCTTGGAGTCATGAGCGCCGTTTGAAGGTCCTCAGCTAGAATATAGAGAGATTAAGATTCACGTTTACGCCAAACGGCATACGTGAATTTGTACCCCGTGAACAATTTTTCCCCTTATTTTCCGTTTACTCTTTATTGCTTCTACACAAAAAAAGGAGTTTAATGCCAGTTTTAACCATAGGAATCGTTCGGGACTGTTGTTATCTGCTTATTTTCTATTCTGAGAAATTCTCAACTTGAGTCTGACGTTTGCCGTTTGCAGTAAACGTGAATCTTAATCTCTCGTATGATTCAGAACTGCTGCCACAAAGAACCGCTTCTTAAGAACGATGACCATCTTAGGAAACGGAAGATAAGAGCAAATATCGAACGAACAGACTATTCTCCACGGACGATTGAGAGAATTCAGTACATTCATTTTGTTTTTTTATAAGAATTTATTTTATAAGAATATCGAGACTAAAATTTGCCAAATTTTAAGAATATCTTCCGGGCTAAGAGTTTAAACAGGATATAATTTTATGTGCTGAAAATCTATAAACACAATACAATGTTTTTAACTTACTCCTTCTCTAAACGGTAACTCCTTCTAACCAACGAAACGAGTAAACCTGGCAATAACTCTAATTAATACCCCAATATATTCCAAAAAGGAAATGCCATAAGCTGTAATTTAAGAATTATACTAAAATACAATCAGCCTAAAATCGGCCAAAAAAGAAAAAAAAAAGAATATTCAGCCTAAGCCGGAAAACAACATTCTTATATATATATAAAAAAGAGCGTGTAAGTAAAAACCTTTGTATAATTGTTATTAGCAGGCGCGAGACTAGTTAGTCTTGGAAACACGTGCAAACACCGGGTCGTAGAAAATCTTTGGAATAGTTATATCTTTAGCTACACTCTTCCCACAACTCGGGCTTAGTTTATATCTGCCTAGACGACAAATTGTTTCAAAGGTTCGTACCTTTTTGTCATTGTTATTTGACTTCCATTTCGAAAATTAGTGTGATATTCCTCATAGATTTTGATTATATTTAATGAATTGAACATTAGCAACCAGAATGAGTTTTTTAAATTATTTTTTCCTGAGATTTTCTAAGCGCCGGGGCAGAGATTGCGCGAGCTCCTTTAGCGTGTTTCGGATTTTTGGATTTGTATGGAAAACCTTCAAGCGTGACTGGGTGGCAAAAGTTGTTTTTCTCATACAAATCCTTCAAATTTTCGGCGGCCGTTGCAATCGCTACCTTTGAGATATTCGGCTAAAAATTTTACAGGTTGCCTAATTTTAATATGCTCTTGCAGCTTGTGCAAACAAAATTTTTCAAAGGCGAACTGTTTTCGTGTTTACCGAAAGTTGATCACGTGATCAGCTTATGCAAAAGACCTACACTTATTAACCCATTTACCCCGGACATAAGCCCCCTCCCTCCCCCCGCCTTTAGCTTGTATTGAAATGAATCCCATTTCCATGATGCTTTGAAGCTTAAAAAGACGAGTAAATTCGAAAAGTGTTTTAATCAGTACTGTGATGTTGCTTGTTTAGTCCGGTTATACGTCCCCTTGGATATAAGCCCCCTCCCCCCACTCCCCTCGTTTAACCCCGTACGAAGTTGTATTAGCCCAGGGCATATAAAGGAAGTTCACGGTATTATTTAAGGAAACCTCCTCTTGAATAAGACAGTTCTAAATGATTGATAATATATAACTATTAGATATGGACGGACGTTGTAAAGAAATACTTTTACTTTTTTGGGCCCAGAGAATCGACAGGATATTTTAATCAAGTGGATGTATTATATTTTTCCACTTCAATAATGAAATGCAAATTTAGAAATCTTACTGTTACCAAACAGCTGGCCTTGAAAAGTCCGTTCGAAAAACCAGGTCCCGTTAAAAATCCAAGAATTTCTTAAATATCGTTAAATTGCTCTCCAACCGTAGTCCTTAAATAATTAAAAATTCTTGAAATTTCTTGAACAACTTAGACGTGGTTAAACAGCGTTTTGCAAGCAGAAGTTTCTTATCTTTTTCTTTTCTTTTCTTTTTGTAAATTCGGCGGGTACCATAAAGGACAGAGACAATTTCAAACATTTGTATTATTTTTTTCTGTGGGAAATAGATGATATTACATGGCCGCGCGGAGATACGAATTTTATCTTCGAGTGCTGAAAGAATCTCTCACGAGTGAGCGATACTTTCAGCACGAGAAGATAAAATTCGTATCCCCAAGCGGCCATGTAATGTTCTGTTACTTTATAGATACTGATGAAATTCCTCCATAAAACACAACTTTTTTTAAATTCACTTTCGAAACAGCAAAATGGTGCAATTAAAGTGGTCACCTATCGGAAAATGCCTGTCAAAAAAATGTTATGAAACTCGGATATAAAGTTATAAAGGAGAAATAAAGACAAAAGTACTTATATTTTCTGCTCCAAAAAGTCAAAATTCTAATGTAGAAGAGAAAAATTCTATATCAGCAAAACCGTATCTTAAAATAATCATGTTAGTAACCATGGCGACACCAATATCCTCACACGTGAAAGATAAAAATAGTATCTTCACTGCGCGCGATGAAGATATGATTTCTTAGTAAAAGGAAAAATCCTGATATTTCATCAGTATCTATATAATAAAGTAACTTTATTAAATTTCGTACGATATATATTTTATAAGTATAGGTTCAGTTGTGGAAAACATCAAATAGATTTAAATTCGCCATGAAAAAGGAAGCTTCATTGCATTGAAACGACAGTACAATACGCGTTTCATGTTGGAAATGCCCTTTTGGCCATTTTTATCAATTTTAATTGGCGGGAAACAGGTCCAAAAAAAAAGATTTGATTAAAAGGCGGTTTTTTTGCTCTCGCCAAAGTGTTAAAGTGAAGTTTTGTTTTGCAAATGTACTTTTCCATTGTCAAGAAAGCCGGAATGAAACGCTCTCTCTTAAACTGAATTTTTTTTTTATCTTGGCGCCTATGAAAGCGCGGTACGTATTTATATATATGGTTGCTGTGTCCTATTTTAGCAACACTCTCCTGTAAAGTGTTGTAATCGACGGTCCTAGTTTTGAACTTGAAAGCAATCTTGGTCATCTTAAGTGCGATTCCATTTTCAAGCTTCCGTGCTCTGCTTTCCTGTGGCTTAGTTTGTTTTACGTTATGCAGTGGTTTTAAGTCCGTCCTAGTGTTTTTGCATTCATTCTTATCAGCAACGTCATTACGAACTATTGCCAATTATTTTAGCCACATTAAGAAATAAATAAGAGGATTAGTTGATGTGCAATTCAATTTAAACCCATTGTTACTTCGCAGCTGGTCAGGTTTGATTGGATTGTTTTCTTTATAATTCTACCCATATTTCTAAGTAACAATGGCGTCTACTGTGTGTTTGTTTGTTTGTTTGTTTGTTTTTTTCCAGTATCTGAATTAGATTGTAATCATTAATTTCCTGGTGATAGCACTAAGCAAGAGTAATGCATTGATTAACCAACTGAGTCCTGGTACCTTCACCTATTGGGTACCTGTGGTCTTACTAATGAGAGTGTTAAATTTAGAATTGAGTTAAGATCGATAATGAGCTATCCGTGTAATTGTCTTCTGCCATTTTTGTTTGAGATATAAAAGATTTAAATCTTTTAATAAACGTAAAGAGTTACGTTGAAACCAAGATGTGCGTACTTCATAGCTTGAAAGTGCTTGTTTGTCAGTCAGTTTTAGGAAGTCTTCATCATGGACTACAACCAGACAGAAGCGTCCATCATGCCATCGAATACGATTAAGTCGGTGTTTTATTGCCCACATATTCCACAATTAATATGGGATGTGCATGACACCATTTCTCCTTGGATATTTGCCGCTGTTGCATCTATAATCTCACCCGCTGCAGTTCTTTTGAACGCGTTAGTTATCATAGCAGTTACGAAAAGGAGAGAACTTCAGAAACTTTCCAATATCCTGTTGTCAAGTCTGGCCGTTACGGACCTTCTTGTAGGTGCTATATGTATACCATTATCTGCTATAGATGGATTCCTACTTCCCTATCAAATTCTTGCTGCTCAGCATATTTGCACGCTCGACGTGGCAACAGTGTGGTTGTCACTCACTCTGACATTTTGTTCGCTGTTCCATCTGGTGCTGATTGCATGGGAGAGATACGTGGCCATTCGAAAGTGGAGGTACCACAGAGATACACTGACTAAAAGCCGCTTAATAAAGCTGGCAGCAATAGCTTGGATTTCAGGAACAGCTTTCGTTTTGATCCCTTTCCTTATTTCCATAGCGGTCAGTGGACGGACTACGTTAGTAGTTTTTCTTGTTTCAACATGTCTGATCCTGGCACTCATCGTATATTTTTACGTCATGGTGTACCTTGAAATTCGCAAGCGAAAATTCAGTCAGATTCTTCAGGTCAGCGTGTTAGTGTTATTGAAAACAGAATACAGAGTTGCGAAGACCACTGCTTTGGTTACGGCAGCCTTGTTTCTTTCCTTCGTTCCTGTTGTTTTTCTCCCTTTATTGGGAATAGTTTTTCCCGTACTTCGTAAAATGACGTCGTGGCGCGCAGTGGAAACACTAGTGCTTTTTAACTCTTTAGTTAATCCACTTATTTACTGTTATAGAGACTGTCGTTTTAAGAAAGTTGTTCTTGAGTTATTGAGGGTTAAAAAACCTAAACCAAAGAATACAGTGGACATAGTGCGATTTACCGAACGAACAGATGTACGTGGTCATCTGAAAGATAGGGTGGAGATCATACAAGAAGTAGATGAAAATATCCGTTTGACGAGATCAGCATCCTATGATTTGACCCGACTTTGTTATCGACCTTACATCGAGCGCAATAAAATGTTTGCTAAGAGAAGTATGTCGGCTCCGTATATACATGTAGGTGGCATTTCGGGCGAAGATTAACTAGACGCGTGCAAGAGCATTGACCATCGTGTTCCATGGCGCCAAGAGCGCCGTTTGAAGTTTCTCAGCGAGAATATGATTCAGAACTGCTGCCACAAAGAAGCGATCCTTAAGAACGACGACCATCTTAGGAAGCGGAAGATAAGGGCAGAGGGCAAATATCGAGCGAACAGACTATTTTCCACAGACGATTGAGAGAATTTCAGCATATTCATTTTTTATAAGAATATATTTTATAAGAATATCGAGGTTGAACTTTGCGAAATTTTTAGAACATCTTGAGAAAAATCCCAGGCTGAGATTTTGAACAGAGCATAATATTGTGTGTTGAAAATCTATAAACTCAATACAAAATGTTTTTAACTTAACTTAACCAAACGGGAACTCCCCAAATCAACAAAACGAAAAAACCTGCACTAAGGATAATTGATACCCCAATGTATTCTAAAACAGAAATGTCATAAGCAATAATTTAACAATAATACAAGAATACTTTCAGCCTAAAATCGGCCTAAGAAAATAAGAATATTCAACCCGGGCCCGGAAAACAACGCTCTTACAAAAATAAAGTTGCGTAAGTAAAAACCTTTGTTTAATTATTATTAGCAGTCGCGAGACTAGTTAGTCTTGGAAACGAATACAAACAACTAAGCAGATCTCTTGAATAGGCATATCTTTAGCTACTCTCTTCCCACAGCTGGAGCTTAGTTTATATCTGCCGAGACTACAGTTTGTTTCAAACGTTCGTTCCGATTCTTTATTCGCTTAAATTTTAGTTATTATTACACTACCATTCCGAAAATTAGTATGATATTCCTTATCGATTTTGATTACATCGATTGATTTAAACATTAGCAACCATAATTCCATCGAATACTGAACACTATAAAAGAAGGATAGGTATACACTCTTCGGTCTGGCTGGTGGCAATTTTAGGGAGATCGGTCGCTTTGTTTGGAATTTATTGGCCTTCGAGCGGCGAGAGTCGGTTGGAAGGTCTCCAGCCTTCCCTTCTTTTATAGTGTTCAGTATTCGATGGAAAGAAAGTCGACTAAACGGCGTTTAAACCGACCGTAGGACACAGAGTGGCTATGAACTAAAGGTAAGTGAGCTTTTTGAATCAATATTTCGCGTGATCATGATTTTTTTTTCTTAGCGTTGTAGATTCGAATACATGTGATAAAATTCGAACAATAAGGGCCCGAATCACATGTAATAATGCAAGAAATATTGATTTTCGTTATCTTAAAGGCTACTAGTACAGATAGACAAACAAGAAGACTTCATATCTTTAAGACTTTTTGCATTTATTTGGCATCAGATAATACACTAATAATTCTAGTATGTTCCAACCAAATGACCTCTGAAGCCCGAACCCACAAATAGTGCGCTTGGGCTGCCTGTGATGTGCCGGGCCTACGCACGCGACGGTTTAGCGCGCGAGTTTTCAAACTTTTTGTAACGATCGAAATCGGTAGTTACGCCTGATCGCAAGTTACAATGTTGCAAGGTAAGCTGCTAGAGTTTTCTGATTTCCATCGCTTCACAGCTAATGCAGTAAGCGTAAACACTTTTTTGTGAAAAATCGAAGCAGATCGAAGAACTGCGATCGGAGATAATGATATTTTTTTTTCTTTTGCGCTCAAAATATGCTAATTTGGACTTGAAATCTTCCTGGCTAAATCCCCTCATAACTAGCTTCCTATAGCATGTAATCCCCCAGATATTAAATGCGTAAATGCTTTCAGAGAAAAAGCAAAATTATATTTTGGAAGGAATATCGAAAATTGGAATGTTTACGTTGCGCGATGTGCCAATCATTCCATATATGTTGAATTTGGTCGGCGGTCTTTCCAGTTTGCGACCTTGCGATCAAGGGACTTCTGCCAGCAGCAGTAGTTCGAAGGTTCAATCGTTAGTCCACACAAATCGAATCCCCTTGTTCTACAAAAAAATATTAGCAAGGATTATGCTATCAGAAACGAAAACATCACGATTGTTCATTTTTTATTGTCTTCATGTGATCATGATATGTCGTTACATGGAAAGCTGGTCGCCGTCGCGTCGCGTTGGCCTCTAAAACTTTTCTTTCTAAAATCGAACGATGTACTGGATGCGGTCCTCGGCACTGATCTTGGGGAACAGCGGTGTTTTAAATTCCTAATAAGGCAGTTTGTATCCTGAAACAAAACGAAAATAATTTGTTCCATGACCGATCGGAAACTGTCGTTGCCTGTGGTTTCTGTGGTGTGAAGATCTCACCTGTGATTGGTTGCAACACAATAAACATTCCAGACATATTTTAGGTGTTCACGCCAATATAATCACCGCTGTAAATCTCTCTATGAATATATGCTTGGTGTCCGCCAATGACGTCATGTAGCGCTACGTCATGGAAGTGATGATTTTGCGATTCCAGTCAACATAGACTTTGTCGCTGATGACCAGCTCATTTTCATGTATTATTCATGAAAGGCTCATGTGTTTATTCATCCATGAAACAATGTTTACAATCGGTGAATCACGAGCAATCTCCCATTCAGATGACACAGAACAACAAGCACAACAAGTGGCTGGAAATCCTCGATTGTCAACCGAAACTCCTGTTGATTATGTACTGCAACAATAGTGCAAACACTCTCATTGCTGTAGTTCACTTAACAAGAAATATTTTTCGTCAATTACCAGCATTTACTTGTTATTTTCACTGCATTACTAATGACACACTTCACAAGTAATTATTATTACGCTTATTGTTAAGAATGGCATGGGTTAGCTGCATATTCACCTCACTTTCGTGCAGTTATTCACTATCACACCCATTTTCTTTTGACTATTAATTTTATTACACAATGTAGGAGGGTCAAATGGGGTGAACACGGGACCTATGAAACATTGGCTAACCTTCCTTAACAACACCAACCCCATTTAAATCCCAGAAAATCCCTTTTAACGACAAAGCACAGGGTTCAAATTTACTCCAACAAAAAGGTGATCAAGTACATCTCACATTCCAATATTAGGGCCAGTATTGAAACCCGCCCTCCCAAGCTACACAATTTACTCCGATTCTCTCCCCCCCTTCCATCCCTGACGTTTTGTGGGCCTTCCCCACCCCCCGAGCTTCGCGAGTTTCTGCGATACACGTATTTCTAGTATAAAAGTAATAATTGCATTCAAGGTGGTTTATACATATGGACACATTCCTTAAATCTCGAACACATTGTCCAACCATGTGAACTGTGATAAATGTTGATTATCAGTTGGGGTCTCATTGGACCCCACTTGGTTGGATGAGGGTTAATGATAAGGATGATGATCTTGATGATAATGATGATGATAATGATAATGAAGAAATAACTTTTTATTGACTACAAAACTAAATACTAAAACCTGTTTGTAGTTCCTTTCCATTAAAAACTATTTACAAGTATAGCAAAGCTATTTTCAAGTACAGACTTTAAGGAATAAAGTGATAAACAGTGCAAGCAACAATGTTGGGCTACAAATATGCTATAGACCATTTTACAGTTGCGGACTTAGTAACCTGGCCTTTGAGTGAACGTGAGGCTGAGGTTGACCTTGTTTTGATACAAACCTCCTCCCTTTTGTAGTGGAAGTTTTGCTTGAAAAATACAAGTTAGCATAAGAACAACATGATTTACATAATAAAGCAAGAAGGGATGTATGAAAACAAGGTTGTATCAAAACAAGGTCAACTCTGTCCTCGTTTTCACCTGTAACTGTAAAATGGGCTATTTTTAGGCCCCCAAACAAGTTTTGGATCATTGTGGATGTTCTTCTTTACGCTTGTTTTCAGAAACTTTACCGTTGGAGAAGAAACTTGAAGGAGCCTGAACCAGGAATTCTGTTCCCTGGAATCACACGACCTGATGCAGACGAGGGATGTGTGAGCTGCATCAAATATTTGTTTAACAAATTCTTCTTTCACTTTGGTTGGGAGGTAAGAATAGACATCTTTCATAATGGCGGCCCCTTTAATATACAGTAAAAACCCACGAGTAAGAACTTGCATTTTCCCATAGATATCCTAAACAGGTTCTTACATGAACGGTAATAAGGATAAATTTAGGTGTCCCCTGCGAGCTTAATTGAGAGCTTTAGACACCCAGGAAAGCTTCATTTTAACTTGTTTTCACCAAAAAAGTTAGTACGGTTATTTGTACTGAAGGAGGTTAAGCCCTCTCCCAATGGCAAAATGATAAAACTTCTCACATTTGATAACTTGTTGCCGCCACTACGACATTCTCGCTAAAACTCGTAGCAGATTGACAGCGGCTATCGCTTTTTCCCGCCAAAATGACGCTGGTTCACTCGTGAGCAATACTCAATATTGAGAAAGTCTCGTACTCGGAATCTAAAGCTCTCTAATACTTTCTCGTATCCAACGCGTTCTCTTGGAATAATTTAGGGAGTTTAAGCAACGACTTTTTTGAGCGACGCACGTCAACCGGAGGTAGATTTTTTGCAACCTCGTGATTTTGACCGGGCAAATCGTCTGTATGGAGGAAACTGTATTTACATCACTCTTTGGCTCAGCTGTTGATTTTTCTTCTTTTCAGGTTTGTCTAGTCATGATCGTCATAAACATGGCTGTCCGTTGTGATATCTCTTCCGTAGTGTACGCAATATGGCTCGGGGTCTTTTTAGTACTAGGCCGACAGAACTCGTCTATTGTGTGGCCTGTGTACGTGGGCTTCCTGGCAGTGCTCCTACCACTACAGTATCTTCTTGTACTTGGATGGCCTCCTGCCCTGTGTTTGGGTAAGAGCTCGTTTGGATTTGACTTTAAACTGATGTATTGAGAGTGCCTCTTTGTTACTTCTTTGAAGTCAAGAGTTACTGTATTATAAAACAGGTTTGGTGAGCACAGTTTAAATAAACAACCTTTATCGCAAATTCAGTCCGATTTTGGCCATAATAATATTCATCATCATCATCATCATCGTCATCATCATCATCATCAACGCCACAATCTTCACCATCATCATCATTGTCGTCTACCCGACTGTACCCTTCCTGCAAACAACTTACTCTTGATGTGGGTAGAGGATGTATAAGTAGTGTACCGTAAATGACCAAATAAGCACTTCTCATCTAATAAAAGCCGCCTCTATGCTGTTCAAATAGTATTAGACGCCCCTATCTAATAAACGCCCCCTGTCTAATAAACGCCCTCCATGAATATTGCTCCAAATCAGTCAATTTATTCATTTCATTGTTTGATTAACAACGGTTTATGTATTATGTTTGTTCAATTTCAAGTTCAAAGTAGGGATAGCGCTTATTGATCTTCTTAAATACATCACTTATATGCACATTAACTATGCAGTAATCTAGTTTTTTGACCTGTATATAGCGGTTACCCTAGCTGTATATAACGATCACTTTGCCATTTCCCAAGGGTGACCGTTGTACACAGGTTCTGTGTTTATGTTTATTAGGTCATTGACGGTATGCATGAGGTATGAACCCAAAGGCTGTAAGCCAAGTGCATATGGTGTGGTTAGGCTATGTTGTCACTACTGTGGCCACTTTATATCATGTTGTTTTTCATATTTGTTCAATAGTTATTCATTTATTTATCCAATTGCAGCATATCCTTGGACTAGCGCTTTAAACAGCAATCTTGTACACTGGCTTTACCTGACGGATGTAAAGCTACCACCTGACCCTAAGATGCTTTTCAGTAAGTCTATACGAAACAGCAATCTCTCCTTTCTTCGTTTTTTATTAACAGCTACCCGACCCATTCGTTTTGCGTAGTATAATTTGGCCCCCCGTTTTTGTTAAGAAAACTTGTCCTGGGCAGAAGGCTCACTTGTACTACTCCAGCTACCCTTATCCTGCATAGCAGGCGCTATGAATTTATTGGCGGGCGTGTGGGAGACACGCGAGGGGGGAGGGAGCACGTTTCAGATCACGCAGCGCTGCCAAGTAATTGGATAGGGGGCGGAAAAAAAGATTTTCGTGGGCCTCTCCGGCAGGCACTCCCTCTTCCTTCGCGTGTTTCCCTCGCGCGAGCCCGTTCTTTCTTGCGCCCAGTAGTTCCTATCGCCTGCTACGCAGGCTAAGCTACCCTGGGCGAGCCAACTCTTCCTACATTTCCTTAGTAAGCATTTAAAACCATTTACATCACAAACAAAAAGTTGGCTCGGCTAGAAGGGGTGGCCCGCCTAGCCGGATCACCCTTAACCGACAGTAGGGGCCAACTTTTCTCCATACAAACGCTTTGGCTCGCCCAGCCATGGCAAGACAATCAGAGCATGCATGATTCCTGTTGGCTAGGACGAAGGGGTCAACTTTTTCTCATATAAAGCTTGCTAAAGTTGAATCGGCTGGGAGGGTCACCCTCTTTTCCGGGACAACTTTTCTCCAACGGGGCCTTTAAAGTAAAGAAAAAAATGCTTTTATAATCTTGCTTTTAAAGAATTCACCTTGAGGTAACACACCCCACCCCCATTCTCGCAGTCTTGTGTGCAAAGGCTCAAATCGAGCCTTGGGGTGAGGAAATACCTTGACTTTAAAGAAACTTTAAAGAAACTGTCCGTTCTTTATTGTGTGTGATCACTGGAGAGGAATGCGGCAAAGGCTGATTTCATTTGGCGAGTTGCTTTAGCAAACCGACGACAGTCGACACAGTTCTAACTTCTAAGCGTTAGAACGTAATTTTAGAATAGCTTCGCTAAACCGCGGCATCTTTGTCATCTTTGTGCGTCGCGCTTCCATTTTCGGCAGTATGCAAGTTTGTTTTGTCACGTGCTTTTTATCCGCACGAAACCAGTGAATCTGCTCACCGAAACCATTCCGTTCCGGCCCCGTTCACACGAATCAGGATGAAATACATGTGGTTTAAAAAATAACCGGATTCGTGTGGACATAGCCTTATATTATGACCAAGAGTGATTTTGTTGCCTCTGCGTCCTGCGGCCCGGACGCATGAGAATTCCAAAAACGCAAAATAATTTGTGGTGTGTGCCCCGTTGGATGATCGATCTGAAGATGTTTTTGTAGAATATCCTGTTTGTGGATTTCTGTGGCTGTTCTTGTGGCTGTTGTTTAACGACCCATATTTCTTTTAGTCTTTGTTGTCCTAGACCATAGAAATAATTTCAGTAAACTGTAATATAGAGTTTTCGAGTCTGTCTTCAGATTAACTTTGTGGTTACATAAAGACCTGGGGCCTCGTTGTTCCTTGACCTGGGACTCAATGCTTCTGGACTGGGACTCATGATTTTTCACAAGATGAGTCCCATGGCCCAGTTGTTCTAACGCCGGCTAGCGCTTATCCAGGGGTTAAATTTTAACCCGGGTTTCTTTTTCTTTTTATCAAAAACACTCTTGGATAATTTTCTCTATTCTGTTTAGAGTATCCAGTCATCAGATTGTAGGCAAAGAGAATTAAACTGAATTTACTTTTTAAGCTCTCATATCTAAATTCAAATTTCGCACTAACCCTGGGTTACCTTAACGCAGCTTCGAACAACCCGGCCCAGGACTCACCATAACTATTTGTAACATAATCCTTGGACTAAGATGGCCGCTCGGCACTCAAGCCAAAAATCTCCATATGATTCGCTATTAAAAAAAGTTAGTTTTGGTTTGAAATTTTGCACAAGAGTTTAGGAAAATACCATTTCAAATAAAGCATGGTGTCTATTCAGACTTTCATTACAACATTATTTATATCTGTTTCTAGGTGACTTCTTCCAGCTGCTGTTCGCCTGCTGTCAAGAAAACGTTTTTTCTGTTGAACGTTTTCAGCGTTCCGCTGAGCAAGGAACAGGAAGGGTATCTATCAACTCCACCAGACGCGGCAGCCGAGGAAAAACAACAACTACTCCAGACTTTATGTGGAACATAACTTGGTTAGATTTCTTTAAGGTATATACCATCTTATTGTTCGATGAATTTAAGTTATTCTCCTTATTCCCTAGTTATCGCGGAAGAGGCTTTTTCATCACCTCTAATTTAATTCACTGGACAAGGTCCTAAAGATTTTCAGCCGATCTAAAGTTGGCCTCTTTATTATCTCTCGTATCACCATTTCAATTTTTCGTCAAAAGATTGAAATTAATATTAACAAACGGCCTGTGTGTTTGTGTAGATCATTTACAGTTTGTGGAATAGAGGGCAGAGGCTGATCTTGTTTTGACAGAAACATCACTTCTTTTCAAATACAAGACATACTTTTAGGCATATGAAGGACACCGAGGTTTCTATCGAAACAAAGTCACCACCAGCCTCACTTAGGCTAGGTTGTTTAACCTTTCACTATCGAAACAAAGTCACCACCAGCCTCACTTAGGCTAGGTTGTTTAACCTTTCACTGTAAGTTTGAATTTGAATTACGCCATCGGAATGGAATTTCTGTCGTTGAGGCGCAAACGTTTCCCCCCCCCCCCAAAAAAAAAAAAATCAGTTAGGTGGTGTTTTGTTATCTTTCACTTTATGTATAAATTGATATGCCCCCATCGGAAGGAAAATTATTGCGTTGGGGGAAAAAAGTTCCCCACCCCCCCCAAAAAAAAAAAAAATCCCTAGGGACAAGGAACGAGGAGAGATGGCTATCGGTCCATGTAAAGTTCGGTGTTTTGTCAAGTTACATTATGGGACTCTTTTGGGGGACGTTCTCGCTTTTTCTATAGGCCTTTTGAAAGTTTTGGCGGGAAACTGGATGAAACTTCGTCCTCAAACAGACCCATAATGCCGTTCGGTTCAACACCGAACCAGTCTCAGACATTGCCTCAAAGTGACTCATTGTTTTCTCTTTGCAGGTGTTCGTGTTTCAACACATGTACTGGGTGACCTTAGCTGTAGTTTACATCACAGTCCAGAGCACCATCAGCATCTTCAACTTTGGCTTCATTCTTTGGTGCTTCTTCTTTTTGTGGCACGGGCAAGCCCTCTATCTCCAGCCAAGAACAAGACTGTTTAAACTGTGGAAAATCTTCATAGGATACAACTATTTCACACTTTTGGCTAAAGTTTGTCTTCAGGTAGGGTTAGACGCATGCAGAGCACGCAGGCCGTTCGATAGGGCGAAAAGTCACTTTTGTGAACGTATCAGGGCGTAGCATATCAGAGCTGTGCCAGTTATATTTGAAGCCACTGGAATTTAGCTCACCGGAAATCGAGAGAATGGGGGTTATTCCCAGGCGTCATGGGAATAACTCAAAGTTCGCAACAGAGTGGATCCTGACTGGATTGGATAATCACCTATGATCGTCTTTTTTATGAGCTGTTATTGGGGTTTCGTGAGTAGAAATAAAATGAGGTCGTAAGCCAAGTCATGTAACCGCCTCACAGTTCGTTTATACTTGTAAGCTAGTCTAGTGTTGCAATCAATTCACTGCTCCTGTCGTGCAGCAAATCGCTCAATAAAAGGCCCTTTCTTCGCCTTGACCTTAATTTAAGTCTTTCTTCTGTCTTTACGCAGCTCGTGTCGTGTGTATACGTGGAGTATGTCAAGAGGCATACTGGATGCTGGGCTTTACAGTTGTTAAGTTTGTTCTGCCTGCGGCAGCGTGGCTATAACAAGATCGCGGCGGGGATGGTTAACGACGGCTGCGTGGCGCCATCAGACACGGGACTTGCTATGGACTGCGCATGCTTTACTTTTCTCGTCATACAGTACCGTGTGTTCACATCAGACTATTTTAAACACGTGGTGCGCGACCACAGAGAACAGTCAGACATGGCCAGCAGGTGAGCCTTTTTTAAGGCTATTAACATGCGATGGTCGACTTTAAGGGGCAGTGTTACGATAATATTGCTGTTTTAGATCAATTCTGTACTGAGGTCATTACTTAGGATACACAGGATTTACGGTCAAGTTTCGCGAAAGTCATCTCGCCCGAAGTTATGTCGCCCGAAACCAGAGTTAATGATGTCGTCCGAAATTTTTAGTCAAGTCGCCCCAAAATTGTTCATGCTCAGTAACATCCTAACATCTTAATCGCGCTTGTTTCGTTTCGTCATTATTACTCATTTGACGTGTTTGTTTCATCAAAGCAAACAGAAAGAAATATGTTACACATTCATCTCGCTTGTTTCTTCTCTTCATCGCATAAAGAACGGGTTATGATATACATTCATCCCGCTTGTTTTCGTCTCACCATAGCATCATTGTTTAAGGAACGAGATTTAATTTCCCAATTATCCAGCTTTTGTCTCATTATCGCTTAAAGAACGAGATATGTTACATACATTCTTTATTAAAATTTGGGGCGACATAACTCTAGTTTCGGGCGATATAACTTCGGGCGAGATGACTTTCGGGCGACCTCACGGTTACCATACACAGAAAGCTCCTGCAGAGTTGTAGAAAAAATATCAAATAATCTCACCACGGGGCACTAACCATAGGAAATTTCAGCTCAATATGCGTTTCTGGGAAACTGCCCACCTACCCCTCCCCCAAGCCAACATTTTGTCTTAAGTGAGGAGTAAGTATTAATGTTGGCTTAGGGGAAGGTAGGTGAGCAGTTTCCCAGAAACGTGTAATGATCTTTTTGCAGGCACGGCATTAAAAACTTGAAAACGTTGGCCCAATCAATTCGAGTTTCAATCCATGTCCATCCTTACCATCTTTTGCAACAGACTGCAAGAAATAGTTTCAAAGCCTTGATATAGTCTTGAAGAACGAAACTGGATCATTATTTTTGCAATTCAATTGATGTGAAAAACGTTTTAGCTTTTTTGAAAAAAATAGCAAATAGCGGGACATGCATGACAGCCCTTAAAGTTTTATCAGCACGTCTTTGAACTCCTGCTGATTCATGAACATAACACCAGTTGTGGAAATTTGATTCTAAATACACGGAAATCCTAGAACGTTTTCTTTGAATTTCCTTAAGACTGATCAGAAAAGGTAAATCAGAAACTTTCGAAATAATTGGGTTTCATCTGATGTCCACTTACCTCGACGTCTTAATGAGTGTTAGATAACCTATAAAACACTGCTCCTGGTGTTTGATATAGTACGTAAAATATCTGACCTAGAGCTGTCTACCTCACCGCAAAAGGCTTTAAGTTGTAACTGTAACCTCTGAGTAACCTCTGATTTTAGTTGGTCAAACAGGAAGATATTCCCTTAAAATGTATCCAGTGTACTGCTTGTTTGTCTAATAAAACTAGGCAGCACCCGCAGGTCTCTAGAGAAAATGATTTACATGTTGTTTTCCAATTACATAAATTGTGGCACAAATAGTTTAAGCATTAACCTGCGAACACATGACGTGTTTCCGGTCGTCGCTATTCTTCCCTTTTTGGCTAAAGAGAAGCGATGACTGGAAAAACAAAACTTCTGGCTGATATGCATTTAAATGTAATGATTGCAATATATATACTTTTTTAACGCGACACTTCTTTCCGCTTAGGGGAGCTGAGTTAGTTGATGAGCATGTGCGCGCTCAGTTGGAAGCCGTGAGGCGAGAGGACAAAGGAAAAATGGATCGAATAAAAAAGTCGTAAGTACATGTATAACTGCATCTGCACCAGTCAATTTTTTCGTACACTTTAGCCCTGTCCACACTAATGCGTTTTCAAAAGCATGCGTTTTCGTTGCCCAGAGCACGTTGCTGATACTCCTTGGCTTACCCAGGTCTGGGTAGTGATACGTCATCAGTAACTATCAATATTTCTTAATATCATTGAAAACGCATCGATCGATTCGCGGCCACACTACCGTTTTGATGAGTTTTCGACTGCCCACACTAAAACGTTGGAAAACGATAGAATTGCACTTTGTGACGTAGGTTGAACTCTGTGCGCATGCTACAAACACACGCGCTTACAATATTTGCGGTCATCGTTTTCATTTTGATGAGTTTTCGCCGGTTTTCGACCGTCCGCACTGATACGATATGTATGCGTTTCGCTTTGATCCACTTTCAAAAGCGTTTTCAAATCGGTGCGTTTTTGATGAAAACGCTCAGCGTATTAGTGTGGACGGAAAGCTTAAACGCATCGAAATGTATGCAATAATGTGGACGGGGCCTCACACTTCTGTTATATATCCCTGTTTGAAAAGTAGTTGCTGTTTGTGAGTATTATATGAGAGAGATTAAGCATCGCGTTTACGGTAAACGGCAAACGTGAGATTCAAGTTGCGAAATTTTCAAAATGAGAGATGAGCAGATAAAAACAGCTTAAAATAATTCTTGTGGATAAAATTGGCGTGAATCTACCGGTTTTCGTGTAGTTATGATGAACAGTAAACGGCAAGCAAAGAGGAAACTTGGTCACGTGGTACAAATTCACGTTTGCCGTAAACGCGATGCTTAATCTCTCCATTGCTGGTGTTTCCGTCCAACAGGCTTTACAAATTAAAGAAGAAACTTGCTAAGCTGCACCCAGAAGGGGAACAGTACGAGCCTCAATCTCACTATGAAGGTACGTTTTACCTCATTGGTTTTAAAGTAACAAAGGAGTTCATCACTTGCATTTCTTGTGTAGAGGATATCGCTTTCGTTTAATGAAATTCAGGCTGAGAAAAAAACTGTAAAACAACCTTTTTAAAGTTTTAACAATATAAAATGTTCATCTTCGCTCAGTTCTTGTAGCTTGAGAAGAAAGAAAGGTGCGCATTCACCTCACTCGCTGTCCGTCAAGGCCGGTGACGTATTTCCGTATCCGGTACCTTGCGCTCCTGTCCGTCTCCGAATCGAGTTTCTTTCTGCTAATTGCACGTTGCGTAGTTTCCTGCGTCAAGTTTAGGGCGTCGAACGCAATGAAAGCCGTTTTTGGTCTGCTTGTTTACATGAAGGTGGGGGGAGGGGGGGGGGGCATATGGTCACCGCACCTATCACCTATTTACAGAGGGAAATTTGCGTTTCAAAATCGATTGGGCTGGCCCTACAGTTGGAAGTAAATTTACCGTTTTTGCTTTGCTTTACTTTGTATTTGAGGGCAATTTTCCAAGTATAGGCCTCCTGGGGGGCTTATGTTTGGAGAGGCGATTTAACGGAGGGTTTTTTTGCGTTACCGGTTTATGGGGCTTATATTTGGAGGGGTTTATACATGGAAGGGCTTATTTTCGGAATTTTACGGTACTTTTTTTTAATGAGGGTTTCACTTGACTCTATCCACAGATAATATGGGCGTGGCCCTCAACAATAAATAAAAGATAAAAAATAAAAAAGTAAATAAAATGAAAATTAAATATACATTATTCTAGAAAGTCCTGCATACAAGCAATTTTTACAAAGATTATGGTCATGGAAGGTACGTTTTAAGTTTTAGCGAAGATGTACTGATCGACGGGGCCTCTTTGGTGTCTTTTGGGAGTTCGTTCCAGCTCCTAGCTGCTAAAAACTTGAAAGCAGTTTTGGCTATACTGGTCCTAACTTTTGGTTGTATCAAATTATACTTTGCGTTTCTCCTGCCCGCATTATGAATGTCATTAGACGTTGTTAACATAGCTGTTATGTAATATGATGCGAGATTGTTGAGTGTGTTAAAAACTAAGAATTCCGTTAATACTCCAGTCTTTTATCAAATGGAAAGATGTTTAGTACCATCATGTGTATTTGTATATTCTTACAGCGATATACTCAGGTGATTACAAGTGGTTCGAGTCGGAATCCGAGGAAGAGGTAGAGAGTGACTCTCCCACAGGGTCACCAAGCCGCGGCAGAAGTCCCACTCCCTCTGCAACAATAGGAGAACCAGCTGGGATCGAGGAGACTGGCGACAAAGGTAGATTAACAGACCAATTTGAATTTATTAAATTGATATTTTGTCTCGTAGGTTTGGGAAATAAAACAAATGAAGTCAGCGAGAGGTTTTGGGGATGAATGTAAGAATATTGCATTTCATAAATCTTAGTATCAACCTCGCAGGTGTTGTGTTTACAGGAAAACCAGCCGAAGCCACAGGCGCGGCAGCTTCATCAGAGGACGAAGATGACTTTCTGAATGTCATTGCTCCGGAATTGCCCGACGACGAAGGACAAAATGACGGATTTGTGAACAAGATCAAGAAGTGGTGTAGCTGGCTTTACTATTACATCGCTATTGCAGTGGACAAAGTTATAAACTTGTTAAATGATATTTCTAAAGACTATCGGGAGATAGCTGACCAGCTCAAGAAAGAACGCAAAGAGAAACGAATCGAGAAGCTTCGTCGTGCTAAGTTCGGTTATACGAGTGCTCGGCTTCGGCTCGATGATGTCTCGGACCCTGATGCAGATGCGAAGGTTTGTGTTACTATAATTTTGCAATACCATATCATAGTAAATAAAGTGCAATGGTTATAAAGTCTGTCAGACGTCTTTGTTTTATGTATTTGTTAGCCTTTTTTGTGGACATGACCGTGCACAACGTTCACTAGCATTCCCATCATTTTGACCTATAAACCCAGCAATAGAAATATAGTATTAATTTATTCATTATCTGTCATAATCTCGGTGTGAATAAAGGATTGCGCACGCACAGGGGACTCCCAACTTACACTGCAGCACCATAGACCCTTCCACGGTCTTTTCAACTTTTGACCGGGACCAGTTAGCCAAAATATGTCAACACGGCTGGAAAGAACGCCTTAACTGTAAAGGTTTCCAAGTTTGAAAGTGATTTATTTAAAACTATTGATGATATAGCTCCGCAAGACCGCGGAATTTTACAGACGTTTGCATGGATCTTGCCCCCCAGTACAAACGTCTGTAAAATTTCGCGACTTTGTGGAACAATATATTTGCTCTATTTACACGTATCACCTTTAAACTTGGTATCAGTTACCTTATTTTAAGGCCCTCTGCCCAGCAGGTTTGATGGATATTCGCTTACTGCTCTTTATTAAAAGTTGAAAAAAAAAAAAAAACAGTGGACGGGAGTGAGTAGAAGGGTCAAATGTTATCACCTTTGGTTTTTTTTCGGTGTAGATAACTAGTTTCCTTCCCTAATGACTATGAACATATTTGCGACCATAGTCCCCCTAAGTTATTTAAATAACTAACTGGTCATTATTCTTCAGCAGGGATTATTCTCGGCCATTAACACTTTTACTGTTTTTGTTTTCCTGCTAATATTAGAGTATGACTTCACGAATCACAATGGAAGACGATGACGCGTGGTCCGCGTCCAATATAGATCTTGACGAAGCTGACGGAAGTGCGAGTTGGCGGAAGTCAAACATGCGTATATCTCGCCTCACAATAGCGTTTGTATACGCACTACTGGCGAACACCGACATTCTGTGCTACATGTTAATGATTCTCAATCACATGGTATACGCCAGTGTCTTGTCCATGCCGCTGCCTTTCTTGGTGTTCCTGTGGGGTATGTTGTCGATCCCCAGGCCAACCAAGATCTTCTGGATCACTGTAATGACCTACACCCAGGTTGTGATTGTGGTGAAGTACTTGTTCAAGTTTCAGTTCATAGATATCAATGATTGTAATCGCGCCGAAGGTCTGGATAAGAATAGTCCGCTGTGTCCTCCCAGGTTGATTGGAATTGAGCGTGATGGACATACCTCTGCCTACGATCTCCTACTTCTTTTGGTCCTGTTTTTTCACAGATATTCCTTGAAGGTAAGGTTGTTTTTGCGGATGCATTATTTTTTTCACCCGCGGCGGGATTAGCTCAGTCGGGAGATTACTTGAGTGTAGAGCAGGAAGTCGTGGGTTCGATTCCCGGGACCGGACCAATATTCAGGGTCTTTAAATAACTTAGAAATGAAGACACTTCCTTCGCCCCACAAATGGCTAGGCCTTCACGTGGCTCGGATGACCACGTATCATGGCGGTCCCGCTAAAAAAAATTGTCCTCAATTAGTACTGTAGTGCTAATAACGCTTGGAGACAAAAGAAGAAAATCTGCCATGAAGCGAACTTGGAAATTATATCCTGTCAACTATTTATGATAACATTTTGCGAACTTCCACATAGAATTTATCTTGAAGAATTATTAGTAATCGTGTGGAAAACTATATCAGACACTGGGAGTGTTTGTGCTTCCCACTTTGACCACTGGCTGAAGTAATTACTTGGTAAGCTCAAATTGAATACCTCAAGGGCGGTCCATGAACCAACTCTGAAAAGTAGGTTGAGAAGGATTTCGTAGCCCCCCTTTTCCTCCCCCCTTCCTTTTTCTGGTCAATTCATAGCTTGTTATCTTCATTTTACGAAGCAAGTTTGCTTCTTGGCAAACATAGCGCCTGTGACGATTGACGTGTCCTAGCTTTGCCAAATTTCACAACAGTTACGAGTGTTGAGAATTTGTGTAGTAAGAGTGACCAATCCCTTCACTAGCATATAGGCAATAATGCAAATAAGCTCTACGGTCGCCCGAGTATTAAGCGTTTCTGGGAAAAAAAGGAAAAGAGAGAAACTTCTTTCTCTAAAATCTCCTTTTCCTAACCCCCTAAATAAGGCCCGATACATAGCGGCTCTTGTCAGGTTTAAGTTTATTCAAGTCTTCCTTTTTATTCAGGTACACGGTTTGTGGAGAGACAAGGCGAACAAAGACGATGGAGATGACACAGACGAACCGCCAACGTCGCCATTTTCGCCACATGGTAATAAATATATGACCTATCCGCTTTTTTCTCGACGGCAGATTCTTCTCAGTATTTATATAGAAACAAGCCTACCCGTACGCGTAAGACATCAAATTTGTGTTTCCCCGATAGTTTTTTGTGTCCATACATCATGGCAACAATTTTTGGGGGGCGACCTTGCAGGTCTTGGAAGACCACGCGGGATTGGCTGTGAAAACAATAAACAAACAAAGTTAACAGTGGAACCCAGCCCAAAAACAAAAGAGCTCCGACCCATAGGGGTCCAATTAAATTAGAGGTTCTTATGGGCTACAAGGCTACTGTATTTTTTACCCACGTGGCGCTTTTTTGTAACACGCGCTAGGCGAGGAAACATGTGTGTCAATAAGCCACTCAATAATAACCCGTGTGGGCACTTAAAACTTATGAACCAATCAGATAGACCCTTCCACGGCGTTTTGACGTGAAGCAGTTATGAAAAATCCTCCATCGTCGCTTAGAAAGAACGCTTTAAAACAAGTCTACAGTTGTTACGTTTTGAGGCGATTTGCTGAAAACATTCGAAGACATAGTTCCTCAAAGTCGCAAAATTATTAGTATTGTTTTATTATTATTTCCTTTTCAGGTCAAATGGGTCATGGTTATGGCGGTTCTGTAATGTTTGAAAGATCCCTGTCTACGGAGACGAGCACCTCTACACATCACTCACAGGTACGTTTAACAGTTATTTCAAGGAGTACCACAGATTTTGGGACGTATTTTGTTATTTGCGGATTCATGACTACTAACGTTTTGCTTGTGAACCATCGAATTTCAATACAATTCCCTGTTGATAGGCCAGTATTGGGTCGCACGGATTTGACTGCCAGTGCATTTATTAACGGGGTGACCCTGTTGGCTTGTTACTTTTCTTGTTAATGTTATAGTAGTACTACGCTAGTTCCTTGCTGAATTGAACGATGTGACATCTGAAAGACCTTTTTATTTTTATTTTGTGTGTGTCATTCCGCTTAAAACCTGGAACACGAACGGGAAGAAGAAGTGCCTGATCTTCGGCTACATGAGTCTCCTTCGCAACCGCTCGGGCTGGAGTCACGCATTGGGAACGGAGGGCATTGCGTTACTTCGGCCCGAGTGGTTGCGAAGGAGACGACGGCTACATTGATATTTACAACGTGGTGGTGTAGAACTCGGTAACCTTTTTTTGTATCAATGCGTACGCACTGAAAGACCATTCTTTTTATATTGTTTAAGTAGGCTGTAAAATCTTCGTTGATGAATTCGATGCAAAAACAAGAACGTTTGCCCACATATTCTTCTTCCGTGATAGAAAAATGAAATCCTACAGTAGCTTGTTCGTTTTCCTGCTGTTTCTATTCTGCCAGATACGCTGATATCGCTGCAATTAATTGAGCTGTGGACAGTCCCCAGTAACACCATGTCCAGCTCAGAGGATGTTAGTTTCATGCAGTTGTTTCAGCATTCAATAAATACCTCTTTCGGAATAGTGGAGCTACACGGTTTTTCATTTTTTGGTGGCTTACATCCGCATGGTTCAGTGATGAACGCTTCGAATTTTGATCGCTCGGAAATATCGCCGTCGAGGAAGTCAAATGCCAGATCACCGTCTTCATACAAAGCTTCACTCGTCGCTGTCATTTTCCGTTGAAAATTCATCTTCTGATACATCTTTGGCATCATCTTCTCTTCGAACGTTGCATTCGAAGGCGACTTCCTCGAGTTGTTCCGCAACATTTTCCGAGAAAATTGACTAGTCATACTCGTAATCCATGTTGATTTCATAAAGTGACTATTTTGTGTAACAGGTGTCGTTATGGCAACAATCTGACCGCGCTGGCCTGGACCGAGTATTGTCCCGTCAAAATGGTGTCGGGGAACCGTCGAAAATAATCAGGGCAAAACCCACAGTTTTAGCAATTGCGGGATATAACACTGATCATAACACTGATAATGAATTTTTTACTCTGTTCAGGAAGTAGAGGTGGATGGCGGTGATAGCAGACACAAGAATCAGGAGCGGTACGTAATTAGTCCTTAGTTTTAAAAAAAGAGGCAATAAAAACCTTTAGGGCGTCTTAAAAAGGTTGCAGTGGCTTGCTGCTGTCTGCCATGTTTTTACTATCCCTCCAAACGATCCCTAGTAGCCTTTGCGGTGATAATTCGTACCAGTTTCCCGCTCGTTTAAAACGTGGCCTATTATAAGAAAACCAGGCTAAATTTACCGAAAATGAGCCAAAATGGCATTGCACCCACGGACTTTTTCATTAAAAGAGCTTTAAATGTTTTCAGAGGTGCTTACGTTGGTTTTAAGACTTACTGTTTAACAATGTTTCATCTAACACATCTTTGTAAAGCTTTGGAATACAAATTGATAATACAAAACATCGCTTAGCTCATGCGTTCATTTTCAGACGTTGTATGTCCCATTCTCGTTTATTAGCCTTCCAGCGGCAATTTGATACAGACGAACTTCCATACGTGACCACCTCTTGAAAGCGGCCATCTCCTATACGCGAACTTTTAACCTAAAGCACTAAAAATGTTCCCAGTCAAAACCCATGGGTGAAACCAATAAGAAATGACCACCTCTCGCGAGCTACGACGATCACGTTCAGTGGGGACGGTTTTATAACTTCCCAGTCATCCTATGATCGTTGTATGTACATTGTGCTGTAAAGCTCAGAGGGCCAAATATTTCAACGAAGTCTAACTTAAGCCGCGGTTTAACGAATCTTTTAACTTCCACACCCCTTCTTTGGTGGGTTGTTTTAAGAAGATAAATGCTTTTCTAGCCTTCTCTATTTGCTTTCATAAAACTGTTCACAATAAATAATGTTTAGATAAAATCGTAGGGCAAATTGAAAATGACTTAGAATGAGGTTTTGTTAAACACTGGCTAAACTGCGTGTAAATATTTGGCCCAGAGTGTGTAAGAGACTTTGAATGACATGTCATTGTTAGTTTTAAAATTCTGAGGTTTCGAGCCATTAATTTCCCGGGTCAGTGAAAAAGATGTGTCAGTCCCGTTCTCGATATAGACCCCCCGTGTTTCGGCCCTCGTAAGCGACCACTATATCCTGGCATTTTGGTCGGTCGCGTACGGAAGGTTTTAGTATAATTGTGTTTTTCATTTACCTTCTCTAGTGGCCTGTGTTTTTCTGTTGCAACATTCTTTCGTCGAATTTATGATCCTGAAATTGGTTCTGGTGCCGTTGATGTGTATGCCATGATGTTTGCCTGCCAATTCATTATCTTCATTATCATCGTGTCTAGTTGGTCTGCGTTTTCTTCCCCAGAGGTAAGATAAACGATGGGTTCCCCGTTTAAACTTCTTCCGGCTCCCAAGTTCCAGTTGTTCAAAATCCAGAGGGTAAATCATTATTTAGCGGGTAGTGCAATTGTTTTTCCTAATACTTATCCACTGCCTGGATAGCGATATATTCGGTGGATAGTGGCATGTGCTATTGAGCTTTTGAACAACTGTGGCCAGAGATAAACGGCAAGGAATGATTCATAAGCAAGGGTTGTTTACCATTTACAAGAGGTTAAATTGGCGGAAAATCCGGTGGGAGAGTAAATGGAATACCTCTTTTTGGGTCGTTCCAGCGGAAAAGTTCCGGGAGCAACGGAACATCTGAAAAGGAACTCCTGTTTTTCCGAACGGAATATTCCAAACGGAAATTCTTGTTACATTTTTTCAAAGCCATCTTTGTTACCAGTTTCAAGACTTCGCGATCGTTTTTCGGTAAATGGAACTGATTTGTACAAATGGTAAACGCGATTCCGGTACGAATTTGCTAGTCTAGAATTTTGCGTACCATTTGCCTAAACCATGGACCAACCGGTTTGTCTATGTAAATGGTAAATAACCAAGGTTTACTTTTTCTGCCCAACACCGTTAAGAGTAATTTTTAACACTAGGTTGACAACCCACTCTATAACTGTTTTGTTTTCTTTTCAGCCGGAGCCCCAAGCTCAATTCATGCAAATTATCGAACAGAACGTCGTAAGTTTCCTTTTATCTTTTTTCTCATTGGAAATACCATTTGAGTATGATATATATTTATAAGTATTCATTAAGTGCTATATGTCATACCTATGAGAGGAAGCCAAAGTTGTACAATTAACATCCTTTACGGTGCGCAAGTAACACCTTTTACAGGTTCCCAGCCTTCAATAGACTACTTTACAGCTGAGGGCTTAGTATCCTAGCTTTTGAGTAAATGCGAGGCTGACGTTGACTTTGTTTTGATACAAACCTCCCTTTTTTATGAAAATTATACTTAAAAATAAGTTAGCGTAATAACAACGTGATTTACATAGTAACGCAGGAAGGGATGTTTCACAACAAGGTCAACTCCAGCCTCGTTTCCACCTGTAACTGTCAAATGGGCTATTGATTGACCGATACAGTTTGTCTTCACGGCTTGACCAATTGAGGCTTATTTCGCGTTCTTTTATAGGTGCCTAAGACTTTTCTTTACATGCTGCTAACACAGTTTATCCTCATCATAGTCGACAGGTATGTTATCATAAGTCCGTGACTTTACGCGTGTTGACTTCTCATGCTAAAATTTATTTTTCACTTTTTTGGTACATCCTAAATTTCTTTTTGAATCCTTTGTGGTTGTATTTCAGATATTTGTACCTCAGAAAGTTTGTGATCGCCAAGTTGGTTTACAATGTTTGTTTAGTGATCCTTTTCCACGTGTTTATGTTTTTCATCGTGCCGCTTGTAACGCAAAGGTAAGAACGAGGCACGCTCTTTTTCTCTTTCTTTTTCTTTGGCCGAAGTTATAGTTGAACCTCTCCACAACAAGAGTATTTGTTGATCGGAATAGAACTCGTCTCTATTTTGTCCTACTATGCTTGGCAATGTTTCAACGCGTTGGCGGGCCTATATCGACATTCATCATTTGTTACTGAAACAGTTAAACCGTTTGTCACCCACCAGCTTATCGAAAGGGAACTCACGAAAGTACAAATGTTTTAGCTTTCGTATGGAGAGTCCCCGTTACGACTCATCTCATCTCGGATCTTCCAGGCAACGTGACTTGCGACGCATTTCTTGGAAAGTTTGATCATCATACTAGTAGAAGTAGTTATGTGGTATCAAGCACGAAAGGATTGATATATCTGGTATTATTTGATGATCCACTTTTCACCCAAATAACTTGTTGACAACTTAGGCGAAGTGGAAACTTCAGTTTACAGTTATTTCGAGAAAGGTTGTCGGAAAAAGTGCACGCGACAATTCCGAAAGGTATTTTGGGTGGTTTTCTGTTCACTCAAGTTCTTCAAGGAAATTTGGAAGGATGGCACGAGAGGCTATGGACGTGTGTTTGCGAATGCTTGAGGAAAGCAGTAAAAGTAGGTCCGACAGCTACAGTGTCAGAAACAGTGTATTGATCATATCCCATATTACCTTTCGGGATTGTCGCGTGCACATTTTCCCCGACTACCTTTCTCAAAATAGCTTTATACTCTCATGAACAGTCCTTTTCCGGCCTCGGTTGTTCAGAAGATGACTAAGCCCCCCGGGGTGTGTGGGAATTTTGAGAAGGGAATGTGCCACTGGGACTCTGGAACCGTGAGTCAATACCAGAACCTACACTCAGGGAGGATTGTTTTTATTCGATGTTACACACTAAATTTCACATTCTATTCTCCTTTTCAGAGCTTTTATTGAGAACATCCCAGCAATCTTCATGTACATCTTCTTCTGCATGTACTTTGCCCTTTCTGCTTATCAAGTACGCTGTGGTTATCCCACGAGAATTCTGGGAAATTTCCTGACAAAGAGCTATACCTTGACCAGCGGTATTTTATTCCAAGGGTAAGAGACAGTCACCATGGTGACATAAGGCCCGTGAAAAAGACAATCCAGTTAGCAATAAGGTAGCCTGTAATGCATGCATATTTTTTATGGGCGAGCGAAAGCTGCTTATTTATGTTCGTGATGCTGTGGTCGCCATCTTTGATTTTTTCATGAGGAAGATTGGCGAGAGTAGAAATAACAACCCTTGGGATAGGCGTTGGGGCGAAACAAAGTGACGGGTTATTGACAGGGGCGAAAAAAATATATAATTTTCATCTTTCTCCCGCCCCCTTCTCGTTCCCTTTGACCCGCCTGAACTCCTCAACTTTTTAGTATTCAGCATTGTTGTTACACGATCGTAAACGTAACATTGGCGCACCCGAAGAAAACTCCTGAAATGCAGGCTAGGACTGAGGTGATAAGAAGAACCCAAGCAAAGTGGCCAACTGCGAAATGAGAAAAATCGCATTTAGTTTTTCTTTGCATTTGTCATGTCACACTTTGTGGCCTTCTCTTCGTCATGTCTTTCACCAAAGATACTATTAGCTGTAGGCGAATCTTTGCTGACCTCATTGTTTACATTTTTTGCTCATTAAGTTGGTTGCTCAAATGTGACACTTTTTTCTATGTTATTACTAGTTTCCAGGCCATTCCCTTCCTTTTGGAGTTGCGCAGTGTGCTGGACTGGGTCTGCACAGATACGACGCTGACCTTGTATCACTGGCTCAAGATGGAAGATATTTATGCTAACATTTACGTTCTCAAGTGCTACAGAGAGTCAGAGAAGGTGAGGATTGTCTTTTTACGTTGTTGGGCTGTGATAAACTGTTTGCTCGGACGCTCTCGTTTCATCGCCCAACCTTTATCCGCCCTGGGTAATACCTATCTTGCACATACTTACCAATATTCTCGAAAAAAAAAATAGTCAGTAAACCCCTAGATAAACATTCATTAGGCAACTGAAAGAAGCGTAATATACCGTTTGCCCAATAATACCGATAAATTGAGATAAAAGGGGCCGTAAACACAAGATAAGATTAAGAGATATCTGTACTCAAAGGTCCAGGCTGACCCTAAAGGATTGAAGGTATAGGAGCTCATTTTACTTCAGTAACTTCAAATAACTTCTAATAGTACGTGGAAGACTGACAAACCTAAACCCGACCTAAGCCCTCATTTTACTCACCTCTCCCCATCAGTGCTCCGTTTCATGAGTATTTTAAGGTACTTATAGCTGCACGAAAAGAAGAAAAGAAGCCGAAACAGCGATTTAAGGTCACACCTGGGATTTGAACTCTACCCTGCGAACAGAGGTTTCTTTCTGGCACGGCTTTTAGCAATGGTAAAGTCGTTCGCGTAGTTGCTTGCCCCGGACGCACAGAAGACCGACCCTGACCGGGCCGTGCGCTGACTCACCTACTGTGCTAATCCCTTAGTATTGTGGCGGCGTCAACTGAAAATTCGTTACAGTAAATTTGCATATTTGTCGTTGTTGTTTAGACGTGGTTCCAAGCTCGCGGCCAAAAGTACTGGACCATGAGCAAGTGGGGATTAGGAGGGCTGTTAGTGGCTCTTCTGGTGATTGTTATATGGTTCCCTCTCCTGTTCATGTCCTATATCAACTCTGTGTACACCAGTAACTTGCCGCAGGACGCCACCTTCACGCTTTCTATCGGAGGATACCAGGTAGGTAGTGGTTTTGTCTCGGCTCTTGGATCAGTTATGCAATATGAACCTTACCAATTAAAAATGATAGATTGCTCACATTTTATTATTTCAACTTATTGTTTTTGTCCATCCCTTCCCCCTCCAATTCTCTGAGATTATTGTTGTACGCGCTGCGGTTCGTATAAGGTGTTTCTTGTTTTGTTTTGTTTTTTTCTCGGACCTTTTAACCTGCCTTATGTACATGAATGTGATCTGCTTTATCCAATAAAATGTTGTTGATGATGATGATGACGATCATGACGATGATGATGATGAACTATGGGACTCTTTTGCGGCTGCTGTCGCTTATAACTATTTAAAACTTGACAAGGCATATAAAGGTTATCATTTTTGTCCCATCAAAGATTAAGACTGTGCCTCTAGAAAACCGTATTCCAATCTTCAACTTTTTCTTATATTATATGATTAATTTCCAGCCTCTTTTCAAAGTGAGCGCACAGGAGAAATCTTTACACCCCCTGAGTGATGAAGATATTGACAAAATAAAGAAGGCCGTTCAGAAACGAGACGATGGCTTGTCAGAAACAGAGGTATTGTCAAACAA
The DNA here is from genome assembly GCA_942486025.1 of Porites evermanni. NCBI lineage: Eukaryota > Metazoa > Cnidaria > Anthozoa > Scleractinia > Poritidae > Porites > Porites evermanni. Next base: position 58,250 of record CALNXI010000634.1, on the reverse strand, counting down.
AAAATTTCATTTTGTTTCTGTGTGTTGAGAACATATCACGGGTAATGTCAAACGAACCGTGGAAGGATTTGGAAGGTTGTCGATGTCTCACCTTTGTGATCTGTAAACAGGGTTCGTGCGACAAAAGGGTAATTTTGTTCATTATGTGTCATTAATTGTATCTCTATCATGTGTAGTTAACTAACCTGTATCATCCAAAGCAGTTTTATAAAAGTTAAAGCTTCTGATGGGCACTATTACGGCTCGGAGTTTCCATTTTAGGGGAAAGATGCTACAAATTGTTTCTAAAAGTAGACTGGTTTATGAAAAGGCCCTGTTGTAGGTCTAGTATGAGATTTGCTAACTCCTGGTTAATGGCAGCTGGTTTATCTCAACATTCCCAGTGAGAATAACTGAGTCTTGTAAGGTGTCTCTAACTTCAGTCTGTGGATAAAATCCCATCGACCCTGATTCAAATGAAACCTTTTAGGCAGTACTTTCACTCAGTCACTCAGTGTCTGTGAGTTTGTGTTGTGCCCCCAGGCAGGTACTTCTTTATAGTTCCCCATCTAAGGCGCGCCTCTTGACCACTACCTGGTCTACCTGGTGGCCTCTTTCCAATTATTCTCCCCTCGATGACTTATGGTACAAGATCACCATGACGTAGGGTATGACCAAGCCAGACTCAATGTCTTCTGTTGATAACAGATATGATTGCCCTTTCCTCACCGACACGCCTTAATACTTTTTCGTTATAGACTTTGTCAGACCAAGAAATGTTTAATTCTCTTCTTCAGGCAAAGGCTGAAGGCTTCTTTGTTTCACACACTCCTTTTTGTTTCCCACCGTTTTACAAAAAGAAATTGGAAACTTATACGTTTCTGGGAAACTGCCCACCTACCCCTCCCCTAAGCCAACATTTTGCCTTATAAGTGACAAGTGTTAAGGTTGGCTTAAGGGAGGGGTGGATGGGCAGCCTCCCAGAAACGTATAATGATCCGGAAATTAGTCACTTCTGGAAATGAAAGTTTTAAGGAAAGTATTGTTGAGGCTTTTGTTGACTTTAATTGCTCTTTTTTCGTAATTTCAGATCGAGTCGTTCTTTCAGACCTACAAAGGCAGAAACACCGTGTTACAAGTGAAGATTGTGGGGAACTCCAGCTCCATTTGGACAATAAGCCCTCCTTCACGGGATCTTTTGACCAAGTCCCTCTCGGACAACAACGTGACCATGCGATTTAGTTATGAATTTACCAGGTAAATACATAGAGAAGAATACGTTATATTATTTCTTTGGCACTCTTTCGAGATTCACCCGAAATAGCCGCGGGGTGTGTGTGTGGGGTGATATCATAATGTTGCAGAGTACCCTAATAAGTTCTACAGATTTAAGACAGAAAAAAGGTATACCGTATAATTGCAAATAATGCGCCCTCCAAACATGAAACGCAAGATTTAACTCAAAGCTCTTTTTTGTGCTTACTGGCTTATAGCACTATGTCAAGCCTGTGTAAGTCCATCCTTTAGTTCATTTGTATTGTTCGCACAGCGAAAGGCGTTAACGCTTAACCTTACGAGCCGTAGGTACCGGGTTCGATACCTGCTATCGCTTTTTTTCTTTTTTCTGACGAGTAGTCCCTGTATCTGTAAAAGTAAAAATTTTGCCTGTGGCCGCCGAACCAATCTTATCTGCTAAAAGACTTGTATCACGTTTGTGAAAATTGTACGTGCAGATTAGAAGTCGCTTCACAACGGGACTGCCGTGTCGAGTGGTTTTGTTTTGCATCACTTGGTTTTTGATGGACATTCGGTTCGTTGTCACTTATTGCGATGTGTCGCGACATAGCATACGTTTCCACAGATAACTCATTTCAAACGTACGTAAGAACTGTAATAACATGCCCTAGTTTGAGGGCTTTACTTTTTGTTATCGAAATACTTTTCATTGTCAGTAAGCACATGTCCTTTCAGGGGACTATTTTTTGTGCTGTTCAGTGTTAAGGTATGGTGTATCACTTATTCAGGGAGCCTAAAACGGCACTTGCGCAAGAAACTATATCTGGTGATACCCAAGTTCTGCTTGATAATGCTACTAAATCTCAGCTGGCGGACATGTTGGAAGGAAACTCCACAAGCGATGAGCCTGTGTAAGTAACCTATCTCCACCCCTCCCTGCCTTCCTCCGTTCCCTCCCTCCCTTCCTCCCTCCCTCCCTCCCTTCCTTCCTTCCTTCCTTCCTTCCTTCCTTCCTTCCTTCCTTCCTTCCTTCCTCCCTCCCTCCCTTCCTTCCCCCTCCTTCCCTTCCGCTGCCTCCGAGTCTCGGTATTAGTAATGAATATTCCTCTAAAAACGGACAACTTAATAATCCCTCACACAAAAGGGCAATTTTCGCGAGTCATATTCACTTCATGATCGTTAACAACCCAGTTTACCGTTTATTTCCAAGCTTTACACATTAGACAAAAAATGGATTTTCACAAATTTGCTTTCGGCAAATATGTTGTCAAAACTAGCAAATGAATTAAAATAAATTGAAAAAAAAAAAAAAAAAATGTTGTCAAAACTGAAGAGTAAATCTGGGACAAAGACGGTAATGGCCACAGTTGCATGCCAAAAAACGCGGGGTTGTAAATAAGTTGGTAAATGTGGCCATTACCGTCTTTGCCTGAGATTTAGTCCTCAGTGTCTATATCTTTGCGGCATATTTCTGCAAATGAATTTTGCGCTCTTAAAATACATTTCTTCCTGATTTTTGAGAAACGCGCGCTAGGTGGCCATTTTCCCCGCCGTTTATCGCTCTTAGTGACCCGGTGCCGGATTTTTGAAGTCCCTGTTTTAAAAGAATTATCCTTAGGTATTCATCAGAAAACTAGCCTATTGTTATGTGGCTTGCGTGTTTATCTGTGGAGAGATGTTGTTATTTGTCCTTCCTCTATCTATCTATCTTTTCTTTTTCTTTCTTTTTTTTATCACTTTATGAAGAAAAACCGAGGACGTCGACGTCGCTTTCGTTTTCAGAGAAATGATCCATTGTTTTCTGCTTTTTTTAAAGCGTAATTAAAGACTTGTTCCCAAGCTTCGTGCGGGTCCCAGCAAGTGGCTCGGTTACCCAGGTCTTAAGTAAAGACTACTCCAACTATGTGACTTGTCGCCTGCGCATGCGCTCTAAAGCCAGCTTTGATTGGTGGGAGTTGACACAGAAGGAGCCTGACCCACTTTTTGGCACCAAAGATAACGTGCTTGAAATGATCACGTTTAACGACCTGGTTCCGCCTCTCCACTTCTCGTTCTTCACAAGTACAGGGTACGTTGTTTTGGTTTGTTTCAACAGAACTATGACCTGTTTCAAACGTCATGCTGCTGCCATGCTGAAGCCGAGTCAATTTATAAATTATAAGTACATTATAATACATTTAAAAGTTCACTATTTTTAAGTTTTGTTTTCCGCAACAGCTATTTTATTCGACTGACTTAAATTCAACTTCTAAAACCAAGTCGTGCTAAGTCGAGCCAGCTTAGAACGGCAGTTACACGACGTTTGAAAGAGGCCTATGGCTGAATTTACAGATTTTAAACAGTTAGTGAAATTGCAGCCACATCTTCTTTGTCATAGTGAATAGCATGCAAGACAATAATACGTGGTCAATTATATTTTTGCAATATCCACTGAAAAGTATTAGAAAAGCAAAATTAGAACCGCTATCTCTCGTTTCATAGGATACCTTACTCGCTCCAATATTTGCGCAAAAGGATGGAACATTTCCTTGAGAAAGCATCGCGTAGAATATTTCTTGGTCAAGTCAAATCTACCACACCAAAAACTATCTGGGCACCTTCGATCTTTAAACTGATAAAATGAATCTATATATTTGTTTTGCCCCCCCCCCACGCTTTGTGTTACCTGCTTTTACCTAGACATCGAAAACATTCGCTGCCCTAGACAGCGAGCAAAATTTTTCGAGTGAGCCGCAAAAGATTGGGGGAGGGGATCACGAAAGTCTTTTGGATGAGTCTTCGTGCCGTTACAACTTCTGCTGGAAGGACGCATATTGTAGAGGTATCTGAGTTTTGTAATCCATTTGTGTTGCAGAATAATTGGACTATATGTAGGTTTCGTTTGGTTAGTTGGCAAGTTTGTCCGCTTGTTCTTTACTTCGATTTCTTACCGAATCATGTTTGACGAGATGCCAAACGTTGATAAAGTCCTTAAATTGTGCCTGGATATCTTCATGGTGAGGGAAAGCAAAGAACTGGAACTTGAGGAAGATTTATTTGCCAAGCTCATGTTTCTATATCGCTCACCACAGACGCTGATAAAATGGACGAAATACAAGAGGCAATAGTAGAAAATTAGCTGAACAGGTAATCGCAGATGGGTTACGCTATCTAAATGTTTTTTCTAGCCTAAAGTAGGGATGCATATGATCTCTTTTTATCCTTGAAAGGACATAAACAAAGCTTAAAATAATTTTCCTTCTTGAAAGGAAATATTTTCAGCTTCGTTAAAAAAGAATGTGATGTGGCTCAGTCACACGTTCACAAGATTTTATTCATCTGCTACTGAAATGATGGTGTTTAATACAACTGTTTATTAGTTAGATATTGAGCAATCGCTTTTAGGGCAGTTACATATATGTCGTTGAAACGAAATGATGCTCCATTACGGTTTTGATTTCATTTTACCTGCCAAATGTGCTTGGCCATTGGAAACGTCCTTTATTTGCTGCGTTACTTCAAAATTCTAAGGCCGAGATTTTTTTCCTCCGTTTTTTGAAAAAGTCCGTATCCTTATCCACACGTTGCGTTTTTTAATCGTTTTTGCCCGTCCACGCGAAAACGGAATGTTGACAGAAAACGCTACCATCACTTATGCACATTTACTGGTATCAAACATCGTGACCAAAATGGATACATGTGGATGGGGCTTGAAATAAGGAAGACAGATCCATACCCTTACCTTCGAATGTCGAAAATTTATTTGGACCTTTTGAAAATGCCTTAACTTTGCCTTGGATCTTACAGACAGAGCTAGATTATCAGTTTCTTAACAGATGCAAACCGGCAAAGTTAGATCTAAAAGGTATTATATGGTTAATTTTCTTTAAACATAAATTATGGATTTATATAAATTAGACCAGGAGAATAAAATTATTATTGCTACATGTTGTAGCAATAATTTATTACTACTTTATTCTTTGTTACGCAAAGTGCATTTTGCAAAGATTTTATTGGATAAGATTATTTATGATAGATAAGCCACTACTCAGTTTATAATATTTTTCCATGAGAATAAAATACAATAATAATATACCCTCGGTATAGTCTTGGAAAACTTCGTCAGTGTTGAAAAAAACTTGTTATAGCATAATAAGCAAATCACTGAAAATGAATAGAAAATCACAATTTCGCTTTTTACGTAGAATCAATTCCGTCAATGAGGACTGATGGTAGGGGAGTAGAATACAGACGTTGAATCAGGTAGATTTTTAAAATATCAGCTTATTTATTTTTTTACCCTTACCTTCGAATGTCGAAAATTTATTTGGACCTTTTGAAAATGCCTTAACTTTGCCTTGGATCTTACAGACAGAGCTAGATTATCAGTTTCTTAACAGATGCAAACCGGCAAACTTAGATCTAAAAGGTATGGTTAATTTTCTATAAATTATGGATTTATATAAATTAGACCAGGAGAATAAAACTATTATTGCTACATAAGCTTTATTCTTTGTTACGCAAAGTGCATTTTGCAAAGATTTTATTGGATAAGATTATTTATGATAGATAAGCCACTACTCAGTTTATAATATTTTTCCATGGGAATAAAATACAATAATAATATACCCTCGGTATAGTCTTGGGAAAACTTCGTCAGTCTTGAAAAAAACTTGTTATAGCATAATAAGCAAATCACTGAAAATGAATAGAAAATCACAATTTTGCTTTTTACGTAGAATCAATTCCGTCAATGAGGACTGATGGTAGGGGAGTAGAATACAGACGTTGAATCAGGTAGATTTTTAAAATATCAGCTTATTTATTTTTTGGAAAATTATTCTCGAAGAAATTAATATTTATCGTGGTAGCAGGTTATTGTTGGTTGTCGAGCTTTAGTAATTCTCCCAGATATCCCAACATGAATCGTTTGCGCTAACACTGGCGAAGTTTTCGTTTTTGTTTTTTTTTTTTCTGCAAACTCTATCTATATTTTCAAAAATGTAAGCAGGTGGTCTTCTCTTCTGGATTCTACCGAGAACAGTTCTTGAGATTTGAAAAAAAGTCTAGTTCCGGGAACATACAGCTGTATCAATGATTGCATTCTCATTGTTTTGATGAACTTGCAAGATTGCTCGCTATATTTTGTTAATACAGGTTGTTGTAATCTTAGATCGCTCTTTATCTGTTTGAGGACGACAGGACATTGGATACAAAAGCGGTTGTTCTGAAGCCCATTTTATATTGTGACACGTGTTGCAGAGTATATTCAATGCTTTGCCCTCAAACGGATGCTATTCGCCACTACAAAACATACATTTTTGTAAGCTGTAATAATAAGTTTATTTAGTTTATGGATAAATTACTTACTTCATGTAATTTATATATGCAGTTGGAGAAGTCTATTTTTATACCTAGTGCCAGTATTCTAGCTAAAATACAATGCGCAGTTGTTACAATGAAAAGTGAAAATACTATTGTGAGGATCTATTTTAAATGGGTATTTTTTTGAATTATAAAAAGCTTCTGATGAACTCAGAACTGACCTCTTTGGCGGATGTGTGAATACAGTGGTAATCCGAGAAAGGATAGATAATTCTACGTTGTTAAGATGGCTCGATAGGGTTTTTCAGGGTCAGTACCTCCCAAGTCATTGAGCATAAACTACGTCGCTATGAACAAAAATTTGGAAAGATAAGGGATAACATTTACATTCCACAGCTGTATATTGGATAAAGATCGGAGCTGTAAAACAGGTAATGGCGTCATTTCGTTTATATGACAAATCCGATGTCGTTGTAATCCTGATCATAATTTTTTAGTTTATCTAATACAGTTGTGGTGGGTAATTTTTCCAAATCTTTCTCAATTGGCAACGTAGTTTATGCTTAAACTTGGGAGGTCTTGTTCCTGAAAAACCCCTTTCGAGCCACCGTAAAGAGACTCTGTCACTGTAGTGTGTTTAAGGGGGCAGTCTCTCTCCTTCTCTCTCTCTCTGTCTGTTCTAGGGGAAATGGGGTTTATTTGGGAATGAAATAAAAAAAGGGTTGTAAAAGGTATAAAGATCATTGCAACCAATTAGTCCGCTAACGAACTCAGAGGCACTTTGTTGTGGTGATGGACTATCTGATACACTTGTATTGGCCAACTGATTATTCCCTTCATATTTCAATTTTCAACAACCCAATATTTTCCAGTTTTCCAAAATTTTAAACACTCCCCCTCTTTTTACATTAAAAGAATCGCCCAAAAATTCTCAAACATGTATTGAAACAATAGAGAGATTAAGCCTCGCGTTTACGCCAAACTTGAGATTCAAATTTAGAAATTTTAAAAAGAGTGATGAGCAAAAAAAAAAAAAAACAGCATAAAACATTTCTTATATAAATTGGCTTGAATCTACCGATTTTCGTGTAGTTATAATGAACAGTAAACGACAAGTGGATGGAAAACTTGGTCACGTGGTACAAATTTACGTTTGCCTTTTGCCGTAATCGTAATAATACAGTTTTATCCTATAATGAGTAATCTTGTTACTATGGAGTTGCATAGACGACTGCATGGTCAACCAATGAAGCGAAACCAATTTTATCTTGCGTACACCTCTTAGCTAGATAAAGTCAAACCACACTTTATGGACACCCAATTACTACGGACAGTCTGCTTTCTCCGTGGGTAAAGAAAGCGCTTACTTTTTTCCCAAAATACAACCCGCTTAATACGGACACCCCGTGAATACGGCAACTTTTTATGGCCCCCTCATCCTCATCGGGGTTTGACTGTAGTAAGATCCTTTTGGAATCCGGAATCGGGGAAAATTTTGCTTATGGAATCCGGAATCCTGGACTTTGGATTCCGGAATACAGCTCAAGGAATTAGGAATCCTACTAAGGATTGGAATCCAGAATCCAAGTTCCACTAAAAAAAAAATCGGAATCAAGTGCCTGGAATCCGGAATCCAAGGCGTAGAATCCAGAATCCAAGACCCTCTTGGATTCCATTGGATTAATTCCCTTACATGGGGCAAATGATATTTGAACATCCTTTTAATACTCACCTTGATGTTTGTCAAAAAGACGGTCAACAGAAATGCCAATTGGCTGCTCTTAAGCCCGCCTAAACTCCACTTGTATGATTTGGCTCTTGATGCTTGGTTGTCTAAGAATTGCAAAACTTCTTTTTCATATTTAAAAATTGAAGAATCTAATTACGATCATGAAGATTTAAAAGTCTTCATGTCTGTTACTTTCAATGACCTGGTAACCACTCTGAAAGATCATCACGGTTATGTACGCAATTCAAGCCTTGTGAAAAGACAACCTTTTATTTATTTATTTTTAGGCTTTCTTTTCGCAGCTGCTTTTAAGTTGCGAGGATCTTTTGTTTGTCAAATATTTTCCCCCGCAGTTCAAATAATGTATAGCGCGTTCACTGTTCGTTAACCTATAACCCAAAAAAGTACCAAGCGTATCAAAATATAGGCAAAGGCAAAGGCAGCTAAAACTGTTCTTTTAATGAAAAATCTTTCTTCTTTCTAGCACTCTAGTGTCTAAGACCTTTTGAAATAGAAGTTATAAATATTGTTGCACAAGGTTTACATTACAGTATTTAACACATTCTTCTTTCACCGGTGAGAGAGCGACCACGTGTAGCTAATGAATTAAGACAAAATTCTGTATTGATTATAATGAGCATCTAATCTCTGACAACCAAGGGACCTGTGAAAAAAAATCAAAAATAAAAAGGGTGAGAAGGTTCAGAAATAAAACAAAACCAGAGAGTATTGTACAATGGGGTGAATATTACGCGCGCTGTGATTGGTCGGTATCCACAAACTATCAGATAACAGACACATGGATGACGTCAAGGGAAACTTTTTCTCTGTTTTGTTCAACTTGTCCGCTCCAGGTTATTTATTTTTTTGTTTAATTGGCGTAATATATTCTGACAACACTGGAAATAGGTTTAGTGGTAATGAAAAAAAAGCGAGTTAGCATCTAAGTAATTAAAAAATGATTACCTTTCTCCAATAATTTACAGTTTGGAAGTTGAAGCAGAGAAGGATACGTATTTCCTAACATGCGAGTCTCGAACTGAATGGTATACCGTTTGTCCGTTGGTTATTTTGTAGTTCCCAACCTCTCCAGAGTCATGATTCATGTCATCCAGCGTCAGCTCATCCGGGGAATCAGTGCGGATGGAGTGACGGTACACCTCAATATCCGGGATATTTTTACTTTTTGCGCAGCTCCTACAGGAAATGCACCAAACGTAGTTGCGGCCCGAACGCTTGAGGAAAACGAATATTATCACCCAAATGAGCAAAATGAAGGCGAGCACAGTAGAAGTGATCAAGATTATAAACCTGGCATCGTACTCTATCCCTCCCTTGACGTGAGTGACGTAAGAAACGCTTCCATTGGTAATCACCACCACTCTAGGAGGCCCGGGTCGAGCCGTTGTCACGGGAGGAAGCGTGACAGTCTCGCCTTGAGTCGTGATGCTCGAATGGACCGTCACACCACTCTTACCTGTAGTAATGGAAGAATGAACTGTCACGCCATCATTCTTGGCTTCATGACTAATCACTGATGTCACCAGAGTTGAGTTTTTATCGGTTGCGATAGTAGTCGTCAAGGTCACGTGGTGTTTGGCAAGTTCAGTATTTGTAAATTTACCTGTAGTTGTTGTGAACGTGGCAATGGATGTTTCCTTTGCTCGAGGATTCGTGACTGCGCGCTGTGGGGAAGTGATGGGCACGCTTGTCGCTGTAGTGCTATCGACTGTGGGAGGTGGATTGACTAACTTGCATACAGAGGAGACAAAGCTGGCTCTGGTCACCTGACCAGAGGTCTGATCTGAGGAACCGAAGCATTCTAATGGTCCGAGAGTGAAAAAGGAGTTCGCGGCGTCTTCGGAAAACTGTATCATAGTCACTGGTAATAATGATTTATCTGTTAAATACCCTGTGAACAAGATACATATAACACTTGTCATTCGAATTATTAAGTTGGTGAGAAAATGTAAGAATGACTACAGGGCTGGGGGGTTAAGTAATTAATAGAAAATCCTCAATGGCGCCGTATCGTCTAACTATCACCACAAAGAAAGAAGCATCTACACTTACTGTACAGCTCTGCGTGAGATTCACGCGGTTAGAGTGGTTTGTACACCCTGAAATCATCTTTTCACTCATTTTATGGGGGATTTGCCGTACGACAAGAGTAGACTCTGAACAATATAGTTCTATATTTTCTGCCGTGAAGGTAACCGAAGGAACGAGACAAAGTGTATTTGACGCGGACAGATTGCAAATTGAGTCGCAAAGTTTTAGTGAATTCCGATGACACCAAATCTCTGAATGCGCGATATCTTTGTCGCTTTGTAACCACTGTGGCGCTCGTCAGAAAAAATCACCGAAAGTAAATACCCGTCTTTCTACCCATCCCTGCGAAATTTTTTGGGCGCTAAGGAGCTCGTTTTAAATATGTAGTGCTCAGGTTGCGGTTATAACTCACCATAATCTTCTCGTGGTCCATTTTTCCTATCTGCGTCACAGTTGCAGTACCTAGAAGGGTCATCACAAGAATTGCTCTTTCCGCATGCGCATTTTCCACTTCCAGATGGCGCGCCTCCCCAGTTGTTTTGTAAGCTACCGTTCCATGACTTCCACTGCACATGCTCAGGACCCCGCGGCGAATTGAGAAGTTTGGAATTCTGACACTGAAAGCTAATAAACTGTCGGCAGCTCACACTGCGCTTGATTAGCGCAAGCACACTTTTCATGTTGCTTTGATAAGTAATAAATTGAAAATGATGACCCGGTAGGCTTAAAGCGCCTAAAGTTACGGCACGTTTACCCTCCTTGTCGTGTTTTATTACCGTCATGGCTTGTTCGGAAGTCGTCATATTGCATAACACATCCAAGGCTCCTAAAGGTCCAGTTCCGTCAGGGTCCACTTTACAGTACGCATCCTGGGTCATACCCAGTTCCTTGTATCCTTGGCAGGTAGCGCTGTAGAGCGGAACTTCACAACGTTCTCCTTCATAAAATGTTCCTTTACAATTGCACTTGAAAGATTTCCACGTTTGCGAACACTTGCCTTGGTTTTTACAGGGACTAGGAAAGCACTTTGAAGACGTGCGGCACTCATTGTCTACCGCACCGTTCTTTTGAGAATCTTTCAAGGTGTTCCATATCACAGGACTGCCATTAATGGTAATCCGGTTCATACATCCAACGAAGCCCGTTTTTTGCGTCCCAAAACCGATAAAAACGCCACTTCTAAAATCACCGATATTCGACAACTCAGGATTTTCATGGCGTACCTCTGCGTTTTTATCCAGTTGAAACCATATTTCTTTGCTTGTTACTCCAGCGATGACCGTGTGCCATTTTCCGTCGTTCAAGGTTTCATCAACGCAGTTAATTCTAATTGCTGGATTACTTCCCATTTGAATTTGTAGTTCCAGATTTCCCGAAATAAGCATGAGGTACATCTTGGAGACCCTGTTTGATTTATAAACTAAAACGCCATCGCCTTCATAGGTACGAAAACTTAGATCAACTTTGAAGCTTTTTGGGGAACGACTTGTAACTTTCAAGTAACTATCTGGCGATGGGAAATTTACAGGAGCATATTCGACAGAGGAACAATTAAATCGTACATCGCCATGCTTGTTGTTATCAGACTGGTCCACCTTAACGCTGTGGAAAATATCCTTATGATTGAAGAACAAATTTTTCATACAGCCATTAAAATTCGGTGTAGTTAAAGAGTCATCGTAATCCGAGGCAGTCTCCTCCAGGCCCCCAACATATAAGGTGGTATCAAGGTCAAGGCGCACATTGTCACCTGGTACCGTTGTTTGACGTTTGAGTTTGTCAATTGCAAGATCCACAGTTTTTTGGTTTCGATGGACTTTGATTTCGTGCCATTTGTTGTCCGAGAGGTTGTCTCCGAGAATGACAGAAATGCGTTTTGTGCTGCCAAGGTCCATGGTGAGTCTAAGGNTGGCGATGGGAAATTTACAGGAGCATATTCGACAGAGGAACAATTAAATCGTACATCGCCATGCTTGTTGTTATCAGACTGGTCCACCTTAACGCTGTGGAAAATATCCTTATGATTGAAGAACAAATTTTTCATACAGCCATTAAAATTCGGTGTAGTTAAAGAGTCATCGTAATCCGAGGCAGTCTCCTCCAGGCCCCCAACATATAAGGTGGTATCAAGGTCAAGGCGCACATTGTCACCTGGTACCGTTGTTTGACGTTTGAGTTTGTCAATTGCAAGATCCACAGTTTTTTGGTTTCGATGGACTTTGATTTCGTGCCATTTGTTGTCCGAGAGGTTGTCTCCGAGAATGACAGAAATGCGTTTTGTGCTGCCAAGGTCCATGGTGAGTCTAAGGAGGTAAAGAGAGAAGTCACGGTATAAGTAGCCTGCAAGCAAGTTCTTCATTTGGGCGCCCCTTACTCTCGTGTCTTCTCTCACGCTTGCGGCACGCTTGCCTGCGTAAGCGTGCCACTTGCGCGTGTGCGTGACTTTTCACGATATCCCTCAAATGGGGAGCTTGCTCGCAGGATATGCTACTAGTGACAAACAAACACAACGCGCAGTATTTCATCTAACATCCAGACACACAGAATCGGTCTGAAAAATAAGCACGCAAAAAAACCTCAACGTGAAATTTATATGGAATACTTCATGGAAAGTGCGCACGTACGGCATTTATGCACCAGCTGTTGATGTATCAGAAATCGAGCCCAGCAAACGAATGAGCACGACGAACGAGTGAGATTCAAAAACAACGAGTGCGTAAAAAACGTTAAAAGCACTTTCCATGTGGTATTTTGTACATACTGAGACATGCATCAATCTGCCAGCCTTTCATTTCAGATCTTTCCAAAATGCCAAGCTCAATACGTCTCGTTCTCTTTTCCCCCCTTCCGCTCTTGCTGTTGTCTTTTTTTATTTGGTACTCTACAATTTTCTTCATCGACAGTGAAATATACCAAACCTTCTACTACAATTTCCGAGATGTTTTTCGCTTTGAAAATACTCTACTGTATAGTCTCAGCACTCAAAGCAAGCTGCAAGAGGCGGAAATGGTGGCGCGAGACTAGCACATCTCTGAGTCTTTTGATTGGACGTATCATTTTCCTCACACATGAAAAAACATCGTTCGCAATTCTGATTGGACGTATATTTTTTGTCGAATATGGAAATATCGCTCGCTCCTCAGATTGGCTAGATCTCATTTGTGTATGAAAAATTACGAGAAAGCTTTTCAGTGAGTATATCTCTTTATGTACCATAAAATGAAGGAAAAAAAACTACAGGCAAAAAAAAAAATAAGCACTTGCCATTTGGTATTTTGTAAAAACTAAAACAACACAACAACACACAACATTTTATTTCAAAAATATAAAAAAATCCAAATCCAAATCGTTTCTTTCTCTTCCCCCCCCCCCCCTTCCGCTTTTGCTGTTGTCTTTTTTTTTTTTGGTACTCTACAATTTTCTTTATCGACAGTGAAATATACCAAACCTTCCACTACAATTTCCGAGATGTTTTTCCCTTTGAAAATACTCTACTGTATAGTCTCAGCACTCAAAGCAAGCTGCAAGAGGCGGGAATGGTGGTGCGAGACTAGCACACCTCTGAGTCTCTTGATTGGACGTATCATTTTCCTCACACATGAAAAAAACATCTTTCGCAATTCTGATTGGACGTATATTTTTTGTCGAATATGGAAATATCACTCGCTCCTCAGATTGGCTAGATTTCATTTGCGTATGAAAAATTACGACAAAGCTTTTCAGTGAGTATATCTCTTTATGTACTATAAAATGAAGGAAAAAAAACTGCAGGCAAAAAAAAAAACAGCACCCCAAAGATATTTTACAGTTTCGGAATAGGGTTTCTACTTTTGTGTTTTACTTTACCTATTGCCTGGTTTACTGCACATGGAAGGAAAACGAGTCCCACGCTACAGGCACGTATTTCAGACCCACTTCACTTTGTTTTTTAAAGCATTGTTTAGAATGTTTGATATAATTGTTTTTCTATGGCAAAGGTAGGTATTGTCTGGCGGCTTATGATTAGTGAGGTTTACAAAGTTTACATGAAAAGAAAGTTTCAGAATGAAGCTAGAATCTGACGATCGCCGTTATTCAGGCTTCTCAAATTATGCGATGAGGGGCTTAAATATTTAAAATAATTTTTTGGGTTTACCCGACGTAAAAACAGGAGTCAAAGGAAACATTGGTCGTTTTGGTGCAATTTGACGTTTTCTGATTGACGTAATCTGGTCTATACTTGATTTTAAATTTCTGTATATAAAACTGATATTAAAAAAGTTAGGCATACTATCCAAGAACCCTTTGCATTAACATTAAATGAAAGAGACCCCTCATGGCATGAAGTAAATGAGGATAGGCCTCAATTTTTTTAATGTTCGCTTTGCAACGTTTTCTCGCACCTAATTTAGGATTCACAAACCAGCGAAAATGAAGCTGGTACTGAGACGAGATGCACGATTGCTAGTTAAGTCCCTTCACTGGAGGTGATTTGTGGAAGGTATTTATTTTGGGTCTCTACAATTAGGAAGCTGAACACGAAAGCGTGAGCGAATGAATTTCTTTTCCCAGTTACCTACTTGTATCCGGTGTAATACACGGCGCATGTAAAAAAAGGGAGGCCAGTGAGACGAGAATGTCTTGCATATTAGAAAAGAAAAAAAGAATTTGTTGTAAAAACAAAACTATGCGGTATGGCTTAATTATACAGATGTTTCCTTTTGAACAGGGAATTCTGTGTGTTGTGAAAAAAAAAAATGTTTTGGTTGTTTTGTGTTGTCAACAGTTCGCTGACGTCCCTCATTGATTTTCCGGTTGAAGAGTCTTTAGGACCTCTTTTATAGCACTCGCGGTAAAATGTTAATAATTAAACACCTCTCGGCATGTTTTTGTATTCTTAGAAAAATTAATTACCATATAATTGAAATATTCCGCTTTTCAAAATAAAAGGACCCTTTTCATGTAACTACCGATGTTAAAATACACTGACGACAAGAGAAACTGTAATAAGGTTTCTATCCTTGGTTCCAATACTGCAGTCTTTTGGGAAATCTATCGCCGACATCAGACATCCCCTTTCACAAATTCAGTTCTGAATCCATGTTAGCGTTCGTGATAGGTTTCTGAGACTAATTGTAAAGTAAGCCGGCCTAGGGCTAAGTAGATATTTCTCATTGGGCGTGAGTTGAAATGGATTTCGAAGTTGAAAAGAGGTCTTAGTGTGACGGCAAGCGGGCATGTTAGCATACGTTAGAACGGCACACTCTTATTTGTTGTCTATCTATCTAATAGACAACGCAATTATCACGTAGCTTAGGATCGTATTCAATAAATTATGGCCTGACTCAACATACGGCATTACACTCTTAAAATTATCTCTAGGTGGGTATATTTTAGTGAAATAGTCTTGGAAAAATGAAGCTTTTAAAAATGTCTTTGNAAAAAAAAAATGTTTTGGTTGTTTTGTGTTGTCAACAGTTCGCTGACGTCCCTCATTGATTTTCCGGTTGAAGAGTCTTTAGGACCTCTTTTATAGCACTCGCGGTAAAATGTTAATAATTAAACACCTCTCGGCATGTTTTTGTATTCTTAGAAAAATTAATTACCATATAATTGAAATATTCCGCTTTTCAAAAATAAAAGGACCCTTTTCATGTAACTACCGATGTTAAAATACACTGACGACAAAAGAAACTGTATAGGGTTTCTATCCTTGGTACCAATACTGCAGTCTTTTGGGAAATCTATCGCCGACATCAGACATCCCCTTTCACAAATTCAGTTCTGAATCCATGTTAGCGTTCGTGATAGGTTTCTGAGATTAATTGTAAAGTAAGCCGGCCTAGGGCTAAGTAGATATTTCTCATTGGGCGTGAGTTGAAATGGATTTCGAAGTTGAAAAGAGGTCTTAGTGTGACGGCAAGCGGGCATGTTAGCATACGTTAGAACGGCACACTCTTATTTGTTGTCTATCTATCTAATAGACAACGCAATTATCACGTAGCTTAGGATCGTATTCAATAAATTATGGCCTGACTCAACATACGGCATTACACTCTTAAAATTATCTCTAGGTGGGTATATTTTAGTGAAATAGTCTTGGAAAAATGAAGCTTATAAAAATGTCTTTGATATTTAATCATAAAAATTGAATTTTTGAAAAATAATCCTTTCTTTAGTAGATCCTTGCTTTTCTGTTGATTAATTTTGCACGGTGCATGCTTTTGCATAGTTTATAAAGTAGTTAATTTATCACTTGGAAATCATAAGCGAAAAAATAATAATAGCTTGCATAAAATCAGGTCAGACGTTTTTGAGGAACGTGATGATGCTTTGAATATTCAGTCTGAATGTACCTGATGGAGACTGGTGAAAAAAGAAGCAAAGCCCATCGCTCCTCGCTTAATTTAAAAATACGCTTTTCTATGGGCATTTATAAACAAAGCCAAAACAGCTGAACTATTAGCATTTAGAACTGAGTGTGAAAGAAACACTTTTTTTCTTAATCAGGATGAGTTTTTTTCAATACTTGCAAAATTTCGCCATATCATTGATTAGAATAGATGTGTTGCAAGTTTAACGTTGTTATAAATCTTGCAATCAAGACTGTGTCAGAAATCAATTTTTGAAAACAGGGCTGACACTTCTTTAGTTGTCTAATTTTCACCTCTATTCAATGCAATTAAATCAACCAAAGTAGATAATCTTTGTTCCGCTTCGCAAGCTACGAGTTTTTGTGGACAAACTACGTCTTACAAAAAGAAATAAAAAAAGAAATAGTCTCTTTTAAAGTGAATTATTAGCTTAAAATAAGTCATGCATTTTTATTTTTAACTCACCTAATGCGTCCATGGACGAGTTCAATCGTAATTAAGTCACCTTGAGAACCTGCGCTATGAAGAAATAATCCGAAGGGATGAATCGTTTTAAAAGAAAACGTAATCCTGTCTTCTTCTGTCGTGATGCTGTCGGAACGAAGATCATAAGTAATATGGCTATTTCCTTTCATGCTAACTTCAACTGCCGAAGAAAAAGAAAAAGTTACTAAGAGCCACGAAACAAAAATCACGAACTTTACGAACCCCCGACTCGAAGTCATATCTCGAAATCGGTGACGCTGCGAACGTAAAAAAGTTCACGCGAAAAGTTTTAAGATATGTCACAACCACCTCCACTACTTATCGCGTCTAAAACGTTTCTGTAAGAAAAACATTGTTTGTTTTCAGTGATCCTTCTTTGGCTAATAAGCGGTAAAACAGCGCTAATAAGCGATAAAGGTCTTTCGAAACAAAAGTAGACAATAGGCGTTGTTTTGGATTGGATAACATCGATCAGTTGAGTTAACAGTGTACGGGAAATATCCAATAACGTACAAGCTTGCGGATAGCGCAAAACAACCACATAGAAGTATCAATTCTTTGGATAAAGATGCGGTAAAGTATACGTTACAATGATCTATACGCCATTAGAGTTTCTAGATCATGACATTCTAGATCGATTATAACCCGACCAGACATGTTTTCAACTTAACAAACTTCGGTGAAGTTGCAAGTTTAGCAGGGTATTTTCGTAATAGATGAAGCTCCGAAACAGTATGTCAAGTTATGCTTTGAAACTTGGAATTTTCACCTGCTGGGTGAATTATAAAATTTACCTAATTTCATTTATTAAAACAGAACCGACCGACGCTGCTTTTGATAATTTTATGGTTCGGTAACAAACAAATAAATCTTTAAAATGCGTCTCCAGTACTCAACTGTAGTTGGTTTCCTTTTGGAAGTCATGCAATTCCAGTCCTAGAAATTCCCCTCCGATCCAATACCTTAGAGAGGCAAATAATGATAAACTGTACTTAAGTTTCAAATTTAACTAAAGGCAAATTAGTTGACAAAAAGGAACCTAAACTAAATAATTATTTAAGCCTGTTAAGAAAATTCTGCATATGAATTCGTTTGCACTTGTAAATGGTTTATTGTTCGGCATTGTGCACTATCACGTTTTACTTCTATTCCTTGGAAATAAAGTTTTCATTCTAGAAACTAATGAACTTTAACTTTGTGTTACTGGTTCATGTTCTACTGAAGAAATAAAAAAGAATTATTCGTTTGAGTCTTGATGAAGTACAATTTAGCTTGTACGAGCATTTCAGCAATATTTGAATAGTAGTAGTAAGAAACTGGTTATTTAATTTGCTGCCTAGATCTACTATACAGGACGTTATGGGTATGTCAGCCCTTGCTATTCGCTGAGATCTGGATATATAGGACCAGTGGAGGGAGACAAAGTGAAGCTAAAGACAAAAGAAAAAATAATAAAAAGAGGCTAGCAATTCAACCATGTTGATCAAAAAAGCTTGATCATAAAAGTACCCATTATATGGCCAAAAATGAAGAGGACTTTTTCTGAAAACAAAAGATTTATATCTCGAATCTTACTTGTGTGCAAAAAAAAAAAATCAAATATGATGGAATCCACCTCTGGAGACCCAAGAGGACAAGATACAGAGGAGGCACTCATAAATTTCTCGGAGGAAGAGCTGGACTATGTTAATGCCGGAACGGTGGAAATACAGAGAGTTTACCTTCTTGGCAATGAAGCAAAGAGATACTGGCGAAGAACTGCGTCCAATACGAGCATGACTTCTTCCCTATAATGATTGAGAAGACATTCTTTCTTTGGGCATTGGCCTCAAAGACACCGAGTATCGGATGTTTAGAGATCTACCTACTGATATTGTTAGAAAGGCTAAGAAAAGACCCAAATGGTCGCTAAAAATGGACAAAAAACACAAGATCCCACCTTTCGTTAGCAATGCTCAACAGGACAAAATATGCAGAAAATTATATATCGCTGAGAGGAAAACTTTTACCCCTGGGCCCAGTTGTTTGAAGGCCGATTAGCGCTTAACCCGGGGTTAACTTTAAACCTGGTTTCTTTTTCTTGTGTTCAAAAGCATTTTCTCGCATAATTTTCTCTCTTATTTTCAGAGCTTCCAATCATCAACTTACGGATAAAAAGGATTAAAACTGAATTGCTTTTTAAGCTCTTAAATCTGAATTCAAATCTCGCACTAACCCTGAGTTATCTTAACCCAGCTTTGAACAAATCGGCCCTGAGATGTAAACCTCTAATTGTACCAACGAACTTTAAGATCTGTCTACTTTCTAACTTTTATATCCTTTTTGTTTCAACAAATGAGCAGGAAGGGGCAGTAAATGTTGGCGATAGCTTTTTTTCCGACAAGCTTTTAGAGCTTTACCCTTTATGCACAGTGGCGGATCCAGATCAGTCATCTAGACCCTGGGATAAGGGGGGTTGGGGGGCAGGCGGCCTTAAAAAAATTGTTTTTTGGCCCTTCAGGCCTCAGTTTGGTCTAAAAATAAGGGGGGGGGAGGGGCATTCCCTGGATAAGCCTCTGAGGCAGCGAACCGCTTGCACCGCTTGCTCGACTTTTTTTGGCAGTGTATTACTGTCTATGCCTCGCCTTAATCTTCCTCCGTTGGTTTTAACCAACTTTTTTTCTGTTTTTTTTTTTGTTTACGCATTTTTGTTTTAACTTCCATATTTCTGTGTTCTTTTTTAATGCTTCTTTACTATTCTCTGGTCAGTTTTTCTTTATGGCAATCTATTTTCGATTCGTCCTCTTTCACAATTATTAATTTTTGCATGTATTGTTGCAAAACTACAATCGGCGACAAAATCAGCTGAGACACTTCGCCCTAAAGGGCTGACTTGTTGTGCCGCTGTTCGAGCTACCTATAGAAAACAACAAACACCCCAACTTTGAATGGAGGGGACAAGGGAGGGGTGTGGATTCTTTTGTTCTCTGAAGTTACCCTGTTTGAGTACAGTGTCTCGACAGTTTTGTCGCCGATTGTAGGTGGCTGCAAAAAGTCCTGAAGGAATTGGTGTACACAAATTCCAACATACGTGGCATTAACAACATAAATAGCCTCTTTAAATTTCAGGAGGGTACGTTTCTGAAACTGCCTACTCGTAGGTCCAGCTTATTAGGAGCTTAAGAGACCTTGGAAATGGGTTACAGCTTTTTTCACCCGGCTGTTGTTCAACAACCCCATTTCAGACGTAGACTGTCGCAATTCAGAGTTAGTATTTTTCTAAATGCTGTCATTTTGTCAAGATAACCTTTTTGTACATCTCTGTCATATTTCCAGAGCAATAAACTAACATTTAGCCCTGCTTCCTGGGGAATTTCGAACCTGCCTTACACAGCCTAATTTAAAGACAAGAGGGAGTTGAGAGAATTAGAGAAATTTTCATTTGTCTTAAACCGGAGACAAAGTTCAGAGTTATAACTTTGCTCGGTGTTTGTGTTGTCCCTACAGATTGGTGTATTTAGCGACTTCATATCACACTATGAAGAAGCGTTTAATTTTTAGCTGTCGCCATAATTCCAACGATAACCGGTCAAACTTTCATCTTTTTTTCGTTATTTGTGTATGAGTATAATACGATGTTTGGTGATGTTGAGGAGCGGTTTAAAAGCTCTTTTAAGCTGGGGCCATCTTTCTTTTTAGAACGGGATTAGCCTTTTCTTTTGAGTCAAAAACATGAACTTTCTTCTTTATTGGTGCTGGAAGAAAGCAGAGCAATGACGTATGGCGATAATCTATTGTGGTAAGAAGGATGATGAAGGCTACTGAGACCATTGAAAATCATTTTATTTGTTCTTTGTTTGTGTAGGGTCAAAGAGGTTAAACCACGATAATGGCTAAAAACTTGGAAAATACCTCAGTCTTTCTCATTTTTCGTCAAAATAGGCCTACAAATGATGTATGGCGATATTCTTGATAAAAGCAAGCCTTTCTAGGGTATAAAGATATCGACTTTACAAAGTCGCCTTGTTAGATTTTTGCAATGGGGTTAACCCATGACTTTTTGGTCAAAAAATTGAAAATTTTCTCTCTTCGTATATTTTTCGTCAAAAAAGGCCAAACAATGATGTTTGTTGACATTTAATGAAGATATAAATCAAGACTTTTCGGGCTATAAAGATATCGTTTTTACAAATTTGCCATGTTGATAATATTCTTAATATAAAACAAGCCGATTCAGCATAAAACGAAATCGAGTTTACAAAGTTATCACATTGGATTTTTGCAAGGGCCTGGGGTTAACCCATGCCTTTGGTCAAAAAATTGGCAAATTCAACACTCTTCATTTTTTTTGTCAAAATCGGCCTAGAAATGATGTTTGGTGCTACTCTTGATACAAATTAAACCTTTACAGGGTATATAGATATCTATTTTTAAAAGTCCCTTCATTAGATTTTTGCAAAAAAATTGAGAAATTGGTCACTTCATTTTTGGCAGTGTACAGGCTTTCCAATAGCAGATTTTAAATGCATTTTGAAACGATGTAATCAGCGCTGTTTTAAAAATATATCGTCCATTTTGGCGGTGGATACTTATCTTCTAAACATATACCCATAAATGGTAATTCGCTAACCGTACTGGAAACGAAGTATCTTTTTGTAATCTCCATTTCATCCTTCCGGTCTTACCTCATGCGATAAGAAGAATATTTTATACAAACCTAACATACGTGCACAAAATGCAATCATTAACATTACAAAAATTTGCAAGTATTTTGAGTTAAAATTTGCTGTTTACGCGTCACTGCAAATTAAACTAACTAGCACAGGAAATAATTACATAGAGGATATTACACGGTGGCGCGAAGATATGAATTTTATTTTCGAGTGGCAAAACAATATTTTACGAACGAGTGCATTCGCCGTGTAATGTTCTTTTTATTATATAGACAAAAAGACATCGATAAAAGCCGGGTAATTTATAGATATAATTCACATTATTTTATTATCACTGAAATTTAACAAGGCGAAGTTGTGCGTGACAATTTATCCAATCGTTATACATGTCGCAGAGTCCCAGTCAATTTGATGTTTCGCCTTTAAATGGTGCTCAGCAATGTCATTGTTGACGTCACTATTCCTCGTCGCGCGTTTGTGTTCGGTCAGTCTGGGACTCTGCGACATGTATAACGTATTCTACAGACTACTATCAACGTCTTACTTTAGAAAGCTGGTTTTCTAACTTAGAACAAACGCCACTGAATCGTAGCCAACAGTTACCAGCGCCGTACAAACGACTTATTGACGAGATTAAGCAAAACTAACTTCGAGAGAACAACTGGAGAACTGACAATTTGACTAACAATAATAGACGACTGTTTAACTCTGACAATAGACAGATCGAAACGCACCAGTCACTGATTACGAGTCTTCATAGCCAATAACATCACGGCTTAGCTGACAGACGACCAATAACGTTGCGACATAATTGACAAATCAGGGCAATAACCAGAGTATGATACCATCAACTGACGTGATTCAACTCACTTTGACTCTGAAGATGACTACCGCACAGGTTGTCGAAACGTCAGTCACTGTCAACATGACAACAGTCCTATTCAGGACTACGTTCACCCGGTCGATCAAACTCAACCTTTTGAAATGACTCCTGGGTTCAAACCTTTCACAATCCTCATATAGTTAAAAACCCAGACAGATAGAGCTCCAATATTTTGAACTTCCTTTTTGCGTGTAAATTTAGGTCAAGATTTTATCAAGCAACGAAGAAAGATATATTGTTAAATAGATTTTCAACTAATTAAAAATAATTGTTCGCGTGTCAGAATATTCAAAATAAGGGTTAGCTATTGAGAATCGATCAACTATCAACTAAAGAGTAAGCAATTTCTTTCCTTCTAATTAAACTAGAAACTTATTAAACTTCTTTTAACATTCAAGATCAAATGTTGTAGCGTTGAGCTATACATGAAACCACCGCAAGCCAATGAGAACGAACTCTTTTGTTGAGATGTAGGTTGGGGACGTATTTATTCAATTTTAGCTCAAAATGGAAAACAAATCCTAACTGACATTTCTCTTGACAGACCAAACATCACGATTCGGTAAGAGAATCAAATAATCGAAAAAGTTGATTTGTCTTCCTTATCAATGTGGGTTTTAATTACTACTTTTGTCGTAATTTTATTACAAAAAGCTCTTTTTCGTCGGTATCGGTAGATCAACTTAGGGTGTTTTCAAGGGCAGGGCGAAATTGAACGCATTCGTTCTTTCGCTTGATAAACTATATACAACTTTCAAGTTCAAACTCTCAAATCTATCGAACTTTATCTACTGTATTTCAAATTTCCTTTAATTCTCAGCCGTGATTAGGCTTATTTTCCGCATTACACTGATTTTGCGGAAAGACATCCTTGAACCTGGTCGAGGAAGTGTCGGTCAAATATAACAGCTGGCGTTTTGAAAAAAAAAATTGAAATCAACTATTGCTTATTACCAAATAGCGTTTCCATTGGTTAGCATATAATTTGCAAACCCCCTCCTAACTAAATTCTCAACTCTCTCCGATGCTCTGACCAAAACAGTTCGGCTATTCTTGAGGGGACGCTCGCATTGTGCTTTCTACTTTCAGGCAAATCAGCATGACAAGTCGTGCCGCACTGAGCTCCAACAGCGGCCAGCTAAAGTTTGTTCCCTTCTAATTACCCTCTTTAAAATCTACAATTGTGCCATACCTCAAGCGCCATTCAGCAGGGGAAACCAGATCGACCTTAACACGAGACGATGAATCTAAGAAAAAATATAAAGTTATTATTGATTTTCCTCGCCGTTGCCTCGATGAGATTACACGCTTCTCAAGTGAAACTAAGAGGCCGTGTTAAATACTGAATGTTTGATTTTAGACCACTTTTGAGGTCTGTCTGACAACAATTTAACGCTAAGGTTTGGTAAGTAGGTTTGCCAGATAAAAACATAAGGTTTCCTCGATTTTGACTACTCATGGAAGGGCTTGACCTCTTTCAGGGACAAGTGCGGTAAGTGTGTTGTTAAGTTTTATACGTTCGCTGGGTGAGAAGATCTTGCTAACTTGTAAACAGTTGTAAAATTGAACCAACTACTGGGCGAAGCGTGAAGATATGGGAACAATTGAAAAGAAGCCTTTTGTTTTGATTTGGTATTTCATTGAACGCATCTTTTTGTTAACCGACATGTAACATAAGGTATGTTGGAAAGGAAACACTACGTCTTATTTTCCTTTCATTGGCAATTAACTGCAATTCAGTTGCAGTAGAAAATGTTATACTTCTTTTTTTAGTTTCTTAATTTTTATTTGGGTGTTTTTTCAGATCTGTATGGAAAGAATGTATAATACTGTACATAAAAACAAAGCGATAAATATCCATATCGGTTTTTAAATATATAATAAGATTACTTTGTTTTCAAAGCAAAAACGGATGAATTCCTAAGGAATGTTTTCGATAAATTATTAGATTTCAAGGAAATGAGCTGTGTTTATGGCTAACCGAGGAAATTTTATGAAAAAACGTTTTTAAAATTTACAAATATCTGTTCCTTACTAGGCGAATTTTTTTTATTCTGAATGAAATACTTGTTGACCTTGATTTCTCGTATTCTTTAACTATTTTAACATACAATGATAAACATTTTGTGTCAAAGAGGAAATTTGTTGTTAAAATTAGCGAGAAGTCTGTACAAATCAGAAACATTTCTTCGACAACTTATTTTTAAAGAAATCGTTTAATCAGACTCCGCATTATTGTTCCCTGCAGTTTTGGAGACTGAATAACCTTCTTTTGTCTGTCAAAATTAATATTCTAAACCATGCAAAAATCACACAAAATTAAACTTGGCAAGATTATGCACTCCATAAAAGAAAACGAAAAGAACTGTGTAGTTATCAAAAACACCTACTTAAACAACAAAACGTTAAAGGGAATCGGATTGATGCAATTATTTTCTGTATAACGACTTTGTTTAATTCCTTTGAATATGTATTCCTTATATTTGCGCATTGTTAATGTACCTCTCCGCTTAAGTAACAATGATAATCACTGATCCACCAAGTTCTTCTTTGCGAAATAAATCTTACTTATTTGCTCGCCATTGAAACAAATCGCATACATTTTATTGCGTTTCTAGACACTGCATGTTTTTATATTGATCCTTTTAGATATCATTTCCCCTCTTTTTTTTTCCTGCGGAAAATAGATACATGGCCTTAAATGGCTTTATCTGCAACAACGTAGGAGGGCCATACAAATCAATTTTCCCTTTTACTCATGTTTGAAACACCGCTTGAATCGATCAGATTTATCTACCTATTTTTTTATGCCTTAAATCAGTGCCGCAAAAACCTACATTTTTCATTCGGATTATCAAAAAGTTAGTTTAAGGTACTTCCAGTGTACTATATGCTATGCAAAACAAAGTACAAATTGAATTAGCTTACACGTAAGTGCTACCAAAGATATATCACTGATATCTTGCTCTTTACTGTGGCTTTTAAGTATCTTTAATGAAATTCTTGCTCAAAGCCTCACCACTCAAATCATCCAGACCACCAAAAGATTTAGGCAAAATTATTTTGGTTAACATTTTAATTTGCAAAGGCTGTTCCTGTGATTGTCATTCATATCTAATGTTATAGTACAGTACAAAGGCACTCCCCCTTTTCTAGTCTTTACATAAAAAATGGTTTGGGTAATGCCACAACGTCGACATTTTTTAAAAATTTTGTAAACTCAATCTAACTCGTGCGTTTATATTTGCATTAACGCGGGAAAGATTTTTATCCGTAGCAAGGAGTAACACTTTCGTCATTCTTAAAGCCGGAGGGCTATAATTAGAATAAGACTGAAGCGATGGCAACTATGGCTGTAATTGTAGCCATATATCTATAGTTCTTCCAAAAGTACAGCTACAGTAGCTTCTTCGAACAGTTGTTGACGAAGAGAAGCAACCGACAGCAATAGGTCACATTGATTAGAAAGAATATGCGTTGCACTTTTACTTTCCCAAATTCAGACGCAGGAATGGCTACTTTTTTTATTCAATAGAAAAAAACGGACTAGTGATGGATACAGGGACTTACAAATTCTGGGTGACATTCGTTGTATGAGAAAAGCTTTGAGAGCTCATGGTCTAGACGAAGATTAAAAATGTCTTTAAAAGATTAAAATATACACTTTTTATTCTCTAGTTATCAAGCATATATTGGAGGCATCCACAAACATGGAAAGGTGAAAATATTAGACGCAAATAAGGAGTTGAACGACGGCGAATGGCACAATGTCACCTTAGTACAACGTGGAAGAACTGCTATTCTTGAGGTGGATAAGTTGCCAAGTTCAAGAATCGTTCACACAGACTACCAAGATCTTCACCTCGACGGCAACATTTTCATTGGTGGAATGAGGTCTTCCGACTATAAGATCCACCGTCCTGAGAGCCGTAATTTTAGCGGGTGCATTGAAGACCTTACATTCCGTGGTGCAAACCTGATCAGAAAGGCTGAAACCAAACGTCCAGAGGTCAGTGTGTACGGGAATGTGGCATTTAAGTGCGAGGAACTCGATTATAGGGTAGTAACACTTCCGATTCCGAACACAGGCTTTCGAGTGACTGTACGTAAGTTACACGCAGACAACGACACATTTTCAACGAGTTTTTACTTTCGTACATACATCAAAGAAGGCCTTCTGTTGTCGCGAAGCGCGATTAAGGTGAAGTTAAATTTGCGATTGTCACATGGCACTTTGATTTATAATCTTATGGCTCCAGACGGCTCAAGGACAACATTAAAACTGGGTTCTGAACTTGACGATGGAGAATGGCATAAAGTCAACGCTAGTGTCAGAGGGCAAGAAGTTCGCTTGCAACTCGACGAGAAAATCCGGACAGAACCTTTGAACCAATCACGGCCTTTAATGCTGGACTTCGCAAATAAAGCTCGCCTGAAAATATTTCTTGGTGCCTTTGAAGAGAGAGATTTTCCCGGTTTCGTTGGGTGCGTTTACAACTTACAGATAGACAGTCATAGGATTAAAGTGAATAATCTCAAAAAACGCGGCAAACACACTAATATAAATTTGCGAAACACTTGCCGCTTACAGAATCGCTGCCAGCCGAATCCGTGTAAAAACCGAGGCATATGTACACAGACTTGGGACAGGTTTTACTGTAATTGTAAATACACCGTATTTGAAGGGGAACGATGCGATATTTCCATTTACGAGGCCACATGCGAATATTACAAAGCCATGGGGTTGGAGAAAAGTGCTTTGTGTTTGCTTGACTCAGTAGGTGGTGGAACGCCATATACAGCATATTGTAATTTAACCCGGGATGCCGCAAAAACGACAATACGTCACGATAAAATGACTAAAACGAGAGTAGGAGATGGGATTATGAAAGGATCTGCTTATCTTAATGAAATAACGTACTCCATTGGCATGGAACAAATTGAACAACTAATTAGGAAAAGCAGGCAATGTCGCCAACATGTTAGGTTTCATTGCTTCTTTTCTGAGCTTCTAAATTCGCCCAATGGGCCTCCTCACGCCTCGTGGCTGTCACGTGACTCGGGGAGACAAAACTATTGGGGCGGAGCTGAACCCGGAAGTGAAAAATGCGCATGCGGAATGGATGTCCCGCCAACTTGTAAGAGTCCCTCTTAATTTTGCAACTGTGACAACAAGGCCAAAAAATGGCAAGTGGATGAAGGATATTTGACAGATAAAAACACTCTTCCCGTTACGGCTATGAAATTTAACGCCAAAAGCGAGGAATCTGACTTCACAGTAGGTCCACTGGAATGTTGGGGAGGTTTAGATAAACATAAAATTTCGATGATACAACCCCAGCAGAGTGGAATGGCGACTGGTAATCCATTAGAGAAAGGTTGTCCGACTGATCCGAAACATACGGAACCGATCAACATCACGACTTCTCTTACCTCCAACAATAAAGTTTCTAAACCGAAAACTTGTCCAACAGATGACGGCAATTTCTATGACGCGTACACAACATCCCCAACCTCCACGCCAAATGTCACCATGGCAACTACCTATCCTAAAACGTTTGAAAAAGAAATACAAACCTCACCATGGCCAAAGGAATTCACTGTGGATAACGGAACCGGAGAATTGGTTATAGTTATCGCCGTCGTGATGATTTCCTGCGCCTTAGTAGTTATTGTTCTATTATCCATGAAATTAGGTCTCCATCGAGCATTGTTTAGAAAGTTTGATATAATTTTTTCTATGGCAAAGGTACAGGGTGTCTGACGGCTTATGATTAGTGAAATTTATAACGTTCACAGCTCAAACATGTTAAGCAATGGCCTGGGGTTAATTTGCATAAAATCTTACAATGCTCATAACTTTGCGAAAATTTATCAGAACATTCCAAAATTTGGCAACCTCGGACAAATCGGTAACATTAATTTTCCTGTAACGTAATAAATCAGATATCTTTGTCACGTGACTACTTATGGTCGAGTCCAGGAAAGAAAGGAAAACTAAAAATGGGGTGGCGAGATGCCACACAGTATGTATTAAACACAGTATTCATTATTTCTCTCTTGAATCTGGCCGGAATGGTTGACTCAGGTTTTTATTTAATTAGTTATTAAGCAGAATAGGTCACTTGACACCTTTCAACTGTTAATATCTTTTTAAGAAATTTAAAATTCTCTCCGTTCCGGCCACAGAAAAAATTCGTACGGTAAAACAAACATTTCCACATGGTTCAAACTTAGTGGTAATCAACCATTCTTACCCCATTTTAAATTTCTTTTTGAATATCATTATGACGTCACGTTACACGTGACTACATCACTTCAACCCTTATTAACTCAACGCCTCCAAAGAAAGTTTCTCGACAGATTTTTGCAACTTTTAGAATTAAAATGCATGGCCGTAGAAGAAAAAAGGGCTTTATCTTCGCGGGGGGTCGAGAGCAAAAATAGAGGCATGCCTTAACATGCTTGAGAGGAAAAGAAAGTTTCAGAATGAAGCTAGAATCTGACCATTGCCGTTTAGTCAGGCTTCTCGATCACATTATGCGATGAGGGTCTTAAATAATCTTTTTGGGGTTTACCCGACGTAAAAACGAGAGTTAAAGGAAACACTGGTCGTTTTGGTGCAATTTGAAGTTTTCTGATTGCCGTAATCTGGTCTATATTTGATTTTAAATTTCTTTAAATTGATATGAATAAAGTTAGGCATACTATCCAAGAACCCTTCGCATTCACACTGAATGAAAGAGACCCCTCATGGCATGAAGTAAATAACACTGAGGTGAATAATTGTTTTAGTATATACTAAAACAGTGAGATAATTGAGCACAAAAACGACGATTTTTAACTCAAATACTGTTGCCTGCAACGATTACAATTTTGGCGCGTAATGACCGGGCGGCCGCGGCCGTCGCTTTTTCTTGCCGGCAATTAAAACTTTTGAAGGCATTTGTTTAGCTATCGCGGGGAAATTTCTTCAAAAGGAGTTGTGAATTCTTTTTGTATTTAAAATCATTCTATAAAAAAAGATTATTAAATTTAGTTTCTCAACTCAACTAAATAAAGTAAGCAAGACTTAAGCTTCATTTGCATTTGTAAACAAAAAACTTTTTCACCGGTTTTTAATATCCATAAATTCGTGTCAAAAAGACGAGGTTTTACCTGTTAAAACTTCCAATCCGAACTTCGTCACCTTCTTCGTGTATTTCGGAAACAGCTTGCTTGATTAGTTGTGAAATTTCTTTGTTTGTTTACGGCAGCAAACCGGGAAGGTATTTTGCTTGCAACTTACACGAGTTTGGCGTCGCTTGCTCCAAGGAACTGGAGGTGAATCAGTGAATAGTGCAGGATATTCACTGATTGAGTAGCCAATCAGAGCGCGCGAAGAACACTATCCACTGTTTTAGTATATACTAAATGAGGATAGGCCTTCATTTTTTAACATTCGCTTTGTAACGTTTCTCGCACCTAATTTAGGATTCACAAACTAGCGAAAATGAAGCTGGTACTAGACGAGATGCACGATTGCTAGTTAAGTCCCTCACTGGAGGTGACTTGAGGAAGGAATTAATTTTGGGTCTCTACAATTAGGAAGGTGAACGCGAAAGCGTGCGCGCATTATTTTCGTTTCCCAGTTACCTACTTGTATCCGGTGCAATACACGGCGAATTTAAAAGATTTGAAGCTTGGAGACGAGAATGTCTTCCAGATTAGAAAAAAAAAAACAAAAACACAAAAACACAATTTATTGTATAAACAAAACTATGCTGTATGGCTTTATTATATAGATGTTTCCCTTTTGAACAGGGAATTCTTTGTGTTGTAAATTAAAAAATAAAATGTTTTGGTTGTTATGTGTTGTCAAAAATTCGCTGACGTCGCTCATTGATTTTCCGGTTGAAGAGTCTCTTAGGATCTCTTTTATAGCACTCCTTGTATAATGTTAACAATTAAGAGCGAATCCATGCAAAGATCGACCAGAATACCCGATTCGTGGCCAGGCTCAAAAAATCAAAATCGCTCTTCTTTTGCAGACTGGTAGACTTTAGTGAGTATGCAAACGCTATGTAGTTTTTTCTTCGAAAGATCTGTTCGTTTCCGAGAAAAACGAAGAAAACCGTTTCAAGCCCCACCGTCGATTTCGCAGGCCAAAAACAGGGTTGAAATTCATCATGATTCGCTGGACTCGCGTTCCAATACAACCACGCTAGGAAAAAAACTTATTGCTAACATTTTGAGTTTAACTCGTCGTTGATCAAAATGTATAATATTTTTAGCATTACAACAGTCTGAGCAATTATAAAAAAAAGCTAAAGCGTACGGCTACCTGATGTTTATCCACGAAAGGTCGTTGAAAACAGCGACGATTTTCATCATGTGCCTTTAATCAGAATTTTTTCAGATTGAACGGAAATACACTACAGGCATCAAACATTGATGTAAAAATTACCTTGGGGAAATCATTTTGAGCTTCTCAGAAGTTATTTGAAAATCGTTTTACAGACAACATAAAGTAACGCCATCTTTAACATATGCGTGACCATCGTCAGTCGACCAGGCAAAGGTCATGAAACGTCTGTCCGAAAAAGTCTTGGTAAAATTTACGCACAAAGTTCTAAATGTTAAAGTACTTACCCTATTCTTTGTTTCAGGTCTAGTTTTACGGCAAAATGTTTCCCGTTGCCATCTGTTCAAGTTTGCCATTCTATATTAAACTCTGTTGAGACTCATAGCGAGTAAACCAACACGCATGCTTTCCAACGAAGTTCACTTAGTAAAGACGTAGTAGACCCTCTCTTCCTTATCTGTCAACAACTTTTGTCTCAAAATGCTGCTGGACACCGCCGAAGGAAGCGCCAATCTGAAGGATAAAGCGCCCATGCAAACGTTATGTGACTCAGTATGGTCTGGATCCGCTAAAAGCAGGCGCAGAGCAAACGTAAAACATGCGTATAATAATACATAGATTTAGCCAGGGCTAAAAGCGAAGCTCCCGTTAATAAATTCATAATTTATATCAAACAATAAACTTGGGCACATTCATGTGACTTTTGAGGCAACGGCTGAGTGATTTTATAGAAAAATAATTTGACAGCCCGAGAGTGAAACAAATTTTACGTCGAGTTAATAGTCTTATTTGTACACCTAAAAACAGGGGTACCCAACGACAATTTTCGGAAAAATATCTGTTCGGAAGACGATTTGAGATCTAGAATTTTCGGAACATTTGTTGTAAAATTTCTTGCTTGCCTGCCTCTCCTAGGATTTTCGGACATCTAAAAAATGGTATAATTGCCTACTTTTAACGGATTTTTACCCTAAAAAGGTCACCTAGAATTTTCGGGAGCCTTTTTTCTGGCTAAAATTTTCGAAAAGATAAGTTTTGATCCCTATAATTTTCGGATCACTTGACTTTCAGCTAGGAAATCCGAACAGATGAAAAATTTTTTAGGGGATAAAAATATGCCTATATCTACCGTTTAAATACTAAAATACGTTTAACAATGCTATGTTTAAGTGGTTTTGAACTATATTCTCGTTGGGTGCCCCTGTAAAAATAGCAATCATGTTCGATCACAATAGTTAGGCCTGGAAAACAAATAGACCTATTCGTGTACTGTATCTGAATCATAATGCGGAAATTCCTGAAACAAAACGTTTTATTCCCAAGGGGTTTGAATTGGGTACAACATTGAGTTAACCGAATTGGTCCATTCCCAAACAAAATAACCCAGTCGCCCATCACCTTAATTTTATGAGTTTAATTCACAGTCTCTCCAACAACTCCGTTTGAGAGACTATGGATAATTGGACAGCCCCGAAATATAATTTTATGAAACACAAGATAGTCCTCGGTGGCAGCCAATTTACACCAGCTGTTACACGTTCCATTCCTCTCAAGAGAGGATAAAGGGGACACAGAAGGCATTCCCCATACACACCCTATTCCATAGGTAATTCGTCTCGAGTTATTTTTAGAATCGGGATAAAGTTACCTCGCGCGCTGCGTGGATTTTTCGTGGAGGTTTCGCATGACTAAACGCCCTGCAAAACATGTCGTAACCTCAGTTCTGAGAAATTTCGCCGGTCTATTGAAACCGGTCGTTTGTATAATAAAGCAAGTAGGACGCCAAGTGTTATTTTTTTTTCAATAATAATTAAAGACTAATAAAAGAATAAATATCAAACCAGAAATTTGCTCGCTTCAAACTGTAAATTATAAATGATCCTGAGGGAATATTCAGTGTGTTAAGGATTTCCTGCTGTACAGTTAGCTCTATACAAGGGAGGAAGGGCGATTCTTTTTTAATTTCGGTTTCGCTGACACAGCTTTAGCAGAAATCTCTCTTTAGTCGTTTTCATCGACAAAACAAATAGCAATATCGCTCTTCGCGTCTTCCGCCATTTTTGTCTGCATCAATTCGTGAAGGACGCGTGGCTGTGAGCGTGGGTCGCCCACGTGGAACACATTCGCGCTATGTGATTGGCTGTTGTCTAATCCCCCTTGGGATCTATAGTCTTAAAAATAACTCGAGACGAATTACCTATGGAATAAGGTGTGTATGGGGGATGCCTTCTCTGTCTCCTTTATCCTCTCTTGATTCCTCTGTCTAAAAGGGAGGCCAAAATAAACAAGAGTCGCTGAAAGGCGATTTTTAACAGGGTTGCCAAGGGGCTATTTTTTCTGAGGGGAGGGGGCGGCTTTACACACTCAGGCTTCTATAAAACCTTGTCGCCGGACATTGCGTGAGACAGAATCTCATGCGAGACTGAAACATAAACTCATTCAGAACATTGTACCCTTTTGAAAGACTTTCATAACAAAAAATATGGGTATCATTTTTAAGTAGGGGCTGTATAATAACTTTCAAATTCCACCATTATAAACAAGTTAGTCATTAATTTTAAGCAGGAAACGATTTGCATTATTTTCACGCACCCCTCCCCAACCCCTCTGTCTCCCAAAAGATAGCTTGACAGTATAACGTGACTAATTTGACGTAACCCGAAATTCCAAAAATATTTGTCGTTCTAGGGGTGTAAGATGCGACAGGGTCAGCTACTCGCCATTGGGCTAATTTACACTATACAGAAATATATTGTCTTGGATGAAACCCAGAAGTTTACTAAAACAGACAGCCAACTGCCCATTGATCCCGATCCAGGGGCCTCATTGACTGCACTGAGACTTTAAATAGACGATCCTAATTTGCGGTCTACAGTCTACACGAAAACGCACTATTTTTTCCACAAGATAAAAAATATTCAGTTTTAAGATTTTCCTCTTGGTATTTTTCTCTAACTTAAAGGAATAACATCCATTGCAGTTTGTGACCTAAAAAAGTTTAAAGATTTCTCGCTCGCATGTTGCTTTCATCAGCACGCACTTTAAACAATGTAAATAGATGAAAAGATCGATAACATATTTTTTTACCAGATACCGATATGAGTTTAAAATTCGCTCGAGGTCGCTGTTTGTCTCACGACACCCATGATTAATTTTTCTTCATGGCAGATAACTATGCCGCTTTATAACTCCTCCGAAGCTTTTTGTGCCAGCTAAACAATATGGAAACACTATTCACAGTCCTTGGATATTAAAAAGACTGAACGTAACGCACAATGTGCCCTTGTTTACCTCTGATCACATCTCCAAGCGAACTCCCTCTTTTCAAGCGATTCATTTCAATGCACAATAATTGACCCTTACATTAGTTAAACCCTAGGATTCATTCATATTAAAACCGTTTTTGCCCCTCACATTTACTGTATTCGTTCGTATTCAAAACACCTTTGGGAAAATAAAGGTCGTGTAAGTCATGTGTATTATGTTTCGAGATAAATGGATTGTACTCTTTTTTGAGTTCCCATTTTAAGGTGACTTCAGTTGACATCTCCATAAAATGGTACAAGAAACATCAAGAAACATCACGCAAGCTGAAAATTTACAAAGGCATGTTTTTTTGAAACTTGCTAATGCTGACATCAATGCGTCTGATATATCGTGCTTGCTGAATGGGCGAAAACACAGAATTGTGATCACAAGATCATGTACATATTTAATGATAAAAGCTTAGCAAGATACAGAAACAAACAAAAGCAAACCCCCTGAAACCTCGACCTGGGCTACACTTGTATGCTCTACTCAGTCACCAAACCTTGTCAGTAATATCCCCCATTTTCCTCAAGTCGGTCTTTGTGAAGCTCCCAGATGGTATGTTCTGATGAAGCTTTGAACTTGTGTGCGAAATTCTCAGAGTTCCTATTTTTGTCCGTGTCTTCGTTATCCTCAGTATCCAGAATTTAGACCTCCAAAGTGGCGTGTGTTGCATTAAATAGATGGAAATATTTAAAGGAAAAGCCAGTCTTCTAACAAGGCAAAGTTGTCACGTCCCTCGCTCATGGACGTGCGTAACATTAGGATTCATCTGACTTTCATCGGTAACTGAGTTGTTCGCTTCACTGAGAACAACAGCTTACAATCAAGTCTTCAGCCATAGTGTCGTCAACTGGTGAAATACTTCGCTGATAAATTGTGCTTATTAACTGCTCATGTACTACATCGATCGATAATTCTCTCTTTGAGTTCACGAAACGGCCCCGGCGTTCCAAACCTAACGCTCACCGTCATCTTTTAGTGTGAAGCTACCGTGAAAGGCGTGTCGGTTTGTATGCAACGTGAGCATTTCTCTGAGTTTCCCAGCGCCAACATCATCAACTGACTTAAACTCGAACAATAAGAAAATTATAGGGTGAATCCTATGATCGAAATTAACCTTCTTCAGGTTCGCAACGCCTTCTGGGTTTCTTGGGGGCAGAGATGAGGTACAAAAAGTATTCGTGCAACTGGGTCCGTGCAAGGGAAAATCCTATGAAACCATTTGTGAGAACATCGTTTCTCGGTACCAGACCCTCGTGTCTTCCCTCCCCCGGGAGGCCGTTTTTCTACACAGAATTTATAACTGGGCCGCATAGGCAGCCCAGTAAAAATCAGGCCGGATTTTTTGTGTTCGACAAGTTTACTTTACAAGTAAGTCTTGGCGATAAATCTGGTTGCGTGTAACTCAGCCTTTTAAACATACTTTTTTTCATCACGTCTGAGCTAAACAGTACTATGAGGCGCTGTTCTGCAGCGCCTCAATTCTGCAGTTTTTCATAACAGTGCAAGACAATTTGCACTCATTCAATATCTAGGACGATCGAAGCACGCGCTTCCTTTGCACAACAAATTATATAAACTTAACTTCATGTATAAACTTAAGCCGCATAAACTACGCTCGACCTCAGAAAACCGAAAAAAAAAAAACACATCAAAGACAATAATTGCTCAGGTTTATCAGTCAAGATGCTGCTCCTGAAGGTCATTAAGTCAGGCCAGAATCGCTTGAGACTTTTCAACCCTCTTTGTACGCCTCTAGCAAGGGCAAGTGAGTAAGCTCAATTTTGAAAACGATGCTATCCGAAATCGGATTTCCAATGACTTTGACAAGCGGTGCATTTCTCAACCAAAAGTGCAACAAACAAACCAGCCATGAATTACACAGAATAATCTTGTTAGCAGCTCCTTGGAACATCAAGTAGAAAAAGACAGTTAAAGACATCACAAAATGACACAAAATCCTGTCAGCTTCAGCTATCAGTAAGCAAGTTTCGAGACGCTGCATAAATTTTCCGCATGAACTCACCTGTCAAATTTTGACCAATCAGAGCATAAAAATTGGACGTAGAGCGTGATCAACGCGTGACTCCAGAATACAATATGACAAATCTCTGTTAGTGACTATTGTGAAAAAAGTCAAAAGCGATTGCCTTCCCTGTATGTAAAAGCCGGTTGAATTTTCGCGTCCGAGATCAGTCTGAAATCAAAATTTTAAAAGTGCGGCTCATGAACACGACTTAGTTCATATGTATTTCAAAAAAATTGAACTTGAGCCTGCGATCATTTGAATAGTAGCAACTTGTCAGCGAATAACTTCAAAAAACACTCGAACTCAGTGGGTCGATACCTGAGCTTGCGATACGGTCAGGTGCTACTGGTCAGCAGATACACTTTTTTGACAGCTGTCAATTAATCAAGACATGGATGTACAATATCAGGTTGCAGGCTCCCAAACTAGCTAGAAAGTGTGAGATTAAACATTGGTATGCCTGTGGTGCGGACGGACGGAAGGTCGGGTGGTCGGTGTACGGTGACGTACACGAAATTTTCTAGGATGGATAGATTTTCTAAGCTATGGGGCTTCGAAATGAGCCCCTGATCAAATAAAATACCAGCGCAAAACTTAAAAAAATATGTGAACTTAGTGGGTCGAAAAATGAGCCCGCGATACAGTCAGGTGGTGATGGTCACCGGATCTCTAGTTTGACAGCTGTCAATTAACCTTCATTAGAATCGCGAATATTCGAATTAACAGACTACGAGTGTGAGTAAGACATATCCGTCCGGCTTGCAGTGGAAAATGCCAGATCGTGTACCTGAGGAGACTGAGCCCACGTTATTAGTTTTCTGATAGTGGTCTGCACATGTCCCATTTTGACAGCTGTCAATTGACCTTAATTTGACTTGCGCATATAACTTTAAACTACTGTCCTGTCAGCCGACTGACAGCAATGCCCGGCGTAGTTTCGCTTTTATGTTGAATTGGTAAAGGTGACATATTTCAGCGTATATGTAGGGGCTAAAAGTCTAGTGTTTCATCTGAGCCCGCAAGATGGTTATGTGATAATTGTCAGCGGATGTCTGATTTTGACAGCTGTCAATATAATCATGGATGGCTTACATGACTGAAAAGCATTGTGACATTTGAGATCGGCTTACATGAAGGGTGTGTACGGGTGGGCGGGAGGGCGTAAGCTACGCCATAACCAAATTTTCTCGGATGGATAGTTTACCAAATTTTGTTACTCATGGTGTTCCGCTGCGCGCACTTCGCGCGCGGGAGAGCTCCGCTATAAAAGTTTTTAAAATCAAGAACTTCGTTGGTAGCCTCGCTGAAGATTTTCATTGCCTCGAGACGTCGGCATTATCAAATCAAAAGATGTCTTAACAAAAAATTGTGTACATGTTTTCTTCCCATCTTCACAGGTGGAACTTCCAGTTGTTGGCTGCACATGGGTAATCCTGGCCTGCGCATGCACGTGCGTTATTTCAGAGTGCCTTCTTAATAAAGAACAAATGTAATTTCTGCTGTGCTAAATGTTACTTTTCGTGAATTGAAACAAACATCATTAACCTTTTTTTTGTTAGTACATTTGAAATAAGACAATTTCCAAAAAAACATTTCTTTGGAAGATTCTTCTGGAAGAAACAGCGGAGACAACAGAATCTCGGCCATGAAGGATCCGATGGTGCCTTGCGATCTTTAACCTGTACCGAGTAAGACCAGAAAGCCAGTTTTGCAAGGTTTCGAAATCCATTTTGTCTCAGTGACATAAGGGACGGACCATTAATAAAAATAATAATAATAACCAATCTTTATTTAAGTATCAGAACAATAAGTAATATTTACAATTTTAAATTATATCGTATTGTTTACAAATTAAAAACTAAATATATGTCCACGATAGAAAGCTATTTACAATTGTGAATTATTTAAAAGTGGGAAAAGGAAAATCAAGCATTACTTAGAAAAAAACTATCAAAAATCTAGGCCCAAAATTATGAGCGCAGATGTAGACCAGCTACAGCGAAAGTGAAGTCTCCTGAGACCTCACGTGATTTGAATGGATATCTAGAACCTCTGACGCATCTGTGTACAGTTCTTGATATAGCAAATGAGAGCTGTATTCGAGGCCAGGAAATAACGCTGGCGTAGGGTTCATTGTTCTTAGTCGAAAGCATATTTGCGAGAGTTCTTAAAAAGCTCTGACAGTCGAGTCCCATGCTTCCGTTTGTACCAGACATCAGTGGTGTAAAAGTTCCCATCTCTACATTCATCACTCTCTGGTTGTATTTCCTCTTCTTCTCGTTTTCTTGCTCTTTGAAGATCGTAGCTGTCTACTTTCCTTGGTTGGACCGGGAGTTAACATGCGTTACACGTACGTCAAAGAATGCCGTTACTCCTGGTGTCCAAAAACCTCCTGCCTTCATATCCAGCCTCGCTTCTCGACTTGGACTGAAGGTTGAATACTTCATTGTCGAGTGGTTGCAGGAGTGGCTCTCTCTCCACATTTCTGCACACTTTACAGCTGTGTGATGTCAGAAGATCTCGGATTGTATAATGTCTCTGAGCATCGACCCGCCATACAGTTCAACTGTAGTGGCCATTCTTGACTTTTTCGTTAGTCAGCTGAAAAAACTGGCCGTTGCCGTTGTAGAGAGGGGACCGTTGTGAAGAGGTGTTCCTTATGTGTAGGTTCGATTGTACTTATGAGGTGACTCCTGGGTTCAAAACTTACACAAAAATTTATGTGTCTTAAGAAATAGCATCATCACACTTTTCAATATGTTAAATCTCTGCGTCGTGCAAAGCAATGTACGCCTGTTATAGCTGTTTCAGAGTTGCCTTATCACTTTCTTTAATACCGAAATTAACTGTGACGCTGAAAAATGTTTCTACCGTCGCTTGTCTTAAACTCAGATCTGCCTTAATGAACCTGACAAAAGAGCTTCACTGTATTTCATTTTTATAACAAAAAAACACACCGCTGAGAAGATCTAAACCGCGAGATAACAGCATTGTGCTCCGGCCCCGCGTTTTACTGAAAACCGACCAAAACGGCTGCGTGGGAGGCCAAGCTCCCTCCATTTGGTCACGTGGTTGTTAAAAATTTAGCCTGGTGGCTCTGAGGAAGAGAATGAGCTCGCATAGAATTGTGGGAAGTGCTAAGGAGAAACTGGTAATTCAGTCATCTCTGAGTGGTATCCGGGTCCAATCTGAAAGAGTCTATGATGATGTGAAATTTAACATAGAAGCGCTGTTAATCCTTTAACTGAGGGGGTTTTGACCTTATATCGGAAAGATCAATTTCCTAATTGCGGTATGAAAATACTTATACCACCCGAATTGAGCTGCTTTTACATTATCGACATCTTACAGTAGATTGGTACAACTTCTTTAATCACAGATTAGTGACCTTGCAGATTACACATAGATTTTCTCAAATCATGGTGAAGGGATTCGCAAAGAGCCGCGTATTATTGGAATAAAATAAAAAACTCAGAATCCCATTAAGAAAAAACCCTCACATTATTATTTAACTACATATATCTTGGGGTTTTAAAATCTGATTCTTACATAAGAACTCTTATGTCTCTCCAATACTACTTCGTCAAATACCCTCTCATATTTCTGTGTTTTAGGGATCTTCGAGCACGCGTACCGCCACGGAAAAGGATTTTCGAAAGGAGAAAGAAAACAACGTCTGTGTACAGGCTTTTAAATGCATTTTGAAACCATGTAATCGTATCAGCGCTGTTTTAAAAATATATCGTCTTCATTTTGGCGGTGGATACTTATCTTCTAAACATATACCCATAAATGATGATTCGCTAACCGTGAATAAAATTTTATCTGGAAACGAAGTATCTTTCTGTAATCTCCATTTCACCCTCCTGGTCTTACCTCATGCGATAAGAAGAATATTTTATTACAAACCTGGCATACGTGCACAAAATGCAATCATTAACATTACAAAAATTTACAAGTATTTTGAGTTAAAATTTGCTGTTTACGCGTCACTGCAAACTAAACTAGCAAAGGAAATAATTACAGCCGGATAATTTATAGACAAAATTCACATTATTTTATTATCATAGGGAAATTTAAAAACGCGAAGTTGTGCGTGACAATTTATTCAAAAATATAGTAAAACAGCAAAATGCTATTAATAATAATCCTCATATAGTTAAAGAACCCAGACAGATAGAGCTCCAACATTTTGAACTTCCTTTTCGCGTGTAAATTTAGGTCAAGATTTTATCAAGTAACGAAGAAAGGTACATTGTTAAATAGATTTTCAGCTAATTAAAAATAATTGTTCGCGTGTCAGAATATTCAAAATTAGGGTTAGCTATTGAGAATCGATCAAATATCAACTAAAGAGGAAGCAATTTCTTTCCTTTTAACTGAACTTGAAACTTATTAAACTTCTTTTAACATTCAAGACCAAATGTTGTAGCGTTGAGTTATACAGGAAACCATCGCTAGCCAATGAGAACGAACTCTTTTGTTGAGATGTAGGTTGGGGACGTGTTTATTGAGTTTTTGCTCAAAATAGAAAACAAATCCTAACTGACATTTCTCTTGACAGACCAAACATCACGATTCGGTAAGAGAATCAAATAATCGAAAAATTTGATTTGTCTTCCTTATCAATGCGGGTTTTAATTACTACTTTTGTCG
Organism: Porites evermanni; assembly: GCA_942486025.1. Lineage (NCBI taxonomy): Eukaryota > Metazoa > Cnidaria > Anthozoa > Scleractinia > Poritidae > Porites > Porites evermanni. The sequence continues at coordinate 17,235 of CALNXI010000634.1, read as the reverse complement.
TAATTTTAATACCAAAAGCTCTTTTTCGTCGGTATCGGTAGATCGACTTAGGGTGTTTTCAAGGGCAGGGCGAAATTGAACGCATTCGATCTTTCGCTTGATAAACTATACACAACTTGCAAGTTCAAACTCCCAAATCTCTCGAACTTTATCTACGGTATTTCAAATTTCCTTTAATTCTCAGCCGTGATTAGGCTCATTTTCCGCATTACACTGATTTTGCGGAAAGACATCCTTGAACCTAGTAGAGGAAGTGTCGGTCAAATACAACAGCTGGCGTTTAGAAAAAAAAAAAAATTGAAATCAGCTATTGCTTATTACCAAATGGCGTTTCCATTGGTTAGCATATAATTTGCAAACCCCCTCCTAACTAAATTCTCAACTCTCTGCGATGGTCTGACCAAAACAGTTCGGCTATTCTTGTGGGGACGCTCGCATTGTGCTTTCTACTTTCAGGCAAATGAACATGGCAAGTCGTGCCGCACTGAGCTCCAACAGCGGCCAGCTAAAGTTTGCTCCCTTCTAATTACGCTCTTTAAAATCTACGGTTGTGCCATACCTCAAGCGCCATTCAGCAGGGGAAACCAGATCGAGCTAAACACGAGACGATGGATCTAAGGAAAAATATAAAGTTATTGTTGATTTTCCTCGCAGTTGCCTCGATCAGATTACACGCTTCTCAAGTGAAACTGAGAGGCCGACAATTTATGACTTACAAACTAGAATCTGGTGAAAACTCCAGACAGACTGTTGTTAAATTGCGATTCCAAACCATTCATCCAAACGGTCTTTTTTTGTATTCCAAAGGAACTAAAACTGATGAGTACCTCCAGCTTGACCTCTTTCATGGACAGGTGCGGTAAGTGTGTTGTTAATTTTTATACGTTCGCTGTGTGAGGAGATCTTGCTAACTTGTAAACAGTTGTAAAAACCAACTACTGGGCCAAGCTTAAAGATGTGGGAACAATTGAAAAAAAACCTTTTGTTTTTTTTTGGTATTTCATTCAACGCATCTTTTTCTTAAGGTGGCTTGACTGGATTTTTCGGGAGGATACCTCCCAAGTTTGAGCATTAACTACGTCGCCATGAGTAAAGATATGGGAAAAAGATTACCACAACTGTATTATGTAAAGATGAAAATTTAATGTAATATAAGGTCTGTTGAAAAGGAAACACTGCGTCTTATTTTCCTTTCATTGGCAGTTAATTGCAATTCAGTTGCAAAAGAAAATGTTATACTTCTTTTTTTAGATTGTTAAGGTTGTTGTCCCTAGCCATCTCTCATTTTTTTCTCTTAATTTGTATTTGGGTGTATTTTCAGATCTGAATGCAAAGAATGTATAAAACTGTACATAAGAACAAAGCGATAAATATCTAGATCGGTTTTTAAAATATATAATAAGATTACTTTGTTTTCAAAACAAAAATAAGCGAAGAGATCCTTAGGAATGTTTTCGATAAATTATTAGATTTCAAGGAAATGAGCTGTGTTTATGGCTAACTGAGGAAATTTTATGAAAAAACGTTTTTTGAAAATTTATAAATATCCGTTCCTTAATGGGCGTATTTTTTTAATGTCAATGAAATATTTGTTGACCTTGATTTCTCGTATTCTTTAACTATTTACATACAGTGATAATCATTTTGTGTCATAGGGGAAATTTGTTGTTAAAATTGGCGAGAACTCTGTCGAAATCAGAAATATTTCTTCAACCACTTATTTTTAAAGAAATCGTTTAATCAGACTCCGCATTATTGTTCCCTGCAGTTTTGGAGACTGAATAACCTTCTTTTGTCTCTCAAAATTTTAAACCATGCAAATGAATCACACAAAATTAAACTTTGGCAAGATTGTGCACTCCATAAAAGAAACCGAAAAGAACTGTGTAGTTATCAAAAACACGCTTACTTAAACAACAAAACGATAAAAGAAATCGGATCGATGCAGTTTTTTCTGTAAAGCGACTTTGTTTAATTCTTCTGAATATGTATTCCTTATTTTTGTGCATTTTTTGGTTTGCCTCTCCGCTTAAGCAACAATGATAATCACCATCCGCCAAGTTCTTCTTTGCGAAAAAAATCTTACTTATTTGCTCGCTATTGAAACAAATCGCATACATTCTATTGCAGTTTCCATACACTGCATGTTTTTGTACTGATCCTTTTAGAGATCAATTCCCTTCTTTTTTTCTGCGGAAAATATATACGTGGCCTTAATGGCTTTATCTGCAACACCGTAGGAGGGCCATACAAATCAATTTTCCCTTTCACCCATGTTTGAAACACCACCTGAATCGATCAGATTTGTCTACTTATTTTTTAATGCCTTAAATCAGTGCCGCAAAAACCTACATTTTTCATTTGGATTATCAAAAAGTTAGTTTAAGGTACTTCCAGTGTACTATATGCTATGTGAAACAAAGTACAAATTGAATTAGCTTACACGTAAATGCTACCAAAGATATACCACTGATATCTTGCCCTTTACTGTCGCTTTTAAGTATCTTTAATGAAATTCTTGCCCAAAGCCTCACCACTCAAACCATCCAGACCACCAAAAGATTTCGGCAAAATTATTTTGATTAACATTTTAATTTACAAAGGCTGTTCCTGTGATTTTGATTCATATCTAATATTATAGTACAGTACAAAGGCACTCCCCCTTTTGTAGTCTTTACATAAAACATGATTTGGGTAATGCCACAACGTCGTAGCCTGAAATTCATCCGATTGCTTCGAGTCGTTTTCTCCTCTCAACAACGTCTGAATCGACCGGCCGTTAATGCCGTCCAGTGACGTCACTCACTACCCGAAAACCGGGTAGTGATTTTGATTGGTTGTTAAAAACGCGAAGTTGTGCGTGACAATTTATTCAAAAATATAGTAAAACAGCAAAATGCTATTAATAATAATCCTCATATAGTTAAAGAACCCAGACAGATAGAGCTCCAACATTTTGAACTTCCTTTTCGCGTGTAAATTTAGGTCAAGATTTTATCAAGTAACGAAGAAAGGTACATTGTTAAATAGATTTTCAGCTAATTAAAAATAATTGTTCGCGTGTCAGAATATTCAAAATTAGGGTTAGCTATTGAGAATCGATCAAATATCAACTAAAGAGGAAGCAATTTCTTTCCTTTTAACTGAACTTGAAACTTATTAAACTTCTTTTAACATTCAAGACCAAATGTTGTAGCGTTGAGTTATACAGGAAACCATCGCTAGCCAATGAGAACGAACTCTTTTGTTGAGATGTAGGTTGGGGACGTGTTTATTGAGTTTTTGCTCAAAATAGAAAACAAATCCTAACTGACATTTCTCTTGACAGACCAAACATCACGATTCGGTAAGAGAATCAAATAATCGAAAAATTTGATTTGTCTTCCTTATCAATGCGGGTTTTAATTACTACTTTTGTCGTAATTTTAATACCAAAAGCTCTTTTTCGTCGGTATCGGTAGATCGACTTAGGGTGTTTTCAAGGGCAGGGCGAAATTGAACGCATTCGATCTTTCGCATGATAAACTATACACAACTTGCAAGTTCAAACCCTCAAATCTCTCGAACTTTATCTACGGTATTTCAAATTTCCTTTAATTCTCAGCCGTGATTAGGCTCATTTTCATTACACTGATTTTGCGGAAAGACATCCTTGAACCTAGTCGAGGAAGTGTCGGTCAAATACAACAGCTGGCGTTTAGAAAAAAAAAATTGAAATCAGCTATTGCTTATTACCAAATGGCGTTTCCATTGGTTAGCATATAATTTGCAAACCCCCTCCTAACTAAATTCTCAACTCTCTGCGATGGTCTGACCAAAACAGTTCGGCTATTCTTGTGGGGACGCTCGCATTGTGCTTTCTACTTTCAGGCAAATGAACATGGCAAGTCGTGCCGCACTGAGCTCCAACAGAGGCCAGCTAAAGTTTGCTCCCTTCTAATTACGCTCTTTAAAATCTACGGTTGTGCCATACCTCAAGCGCCATTCAGCAGGGGAAACCAGATCGAGCTAAACACGAGACGATGGATCTAAGGAAAAATATAAAGTTATTGTTGATTTTCCTCGCAGTTGCCTCGATGAGATTACACGCTTCTCAAGTGAAATTAAGAGGCCGACAATTTATGACTTACAAACTAGAATCTGGTGAAAACTCCAGACAGACTGTTGTTAAATTGCGATTCCAAACCATTCATCCAAACGGTCTTTTTTTGTATTCCAAAGGAACTAAAACTGATGAGTACCTCCAGCTTGACCTCTTTCATGGACAGGTGCGGTAAGTGTGTTGTTAATTTTTATACGTTCGCTGTGTGAGGAGATCTTGCTAACTTGTAAACAGTTGTAAAAACCAACTACTGGGCCAAGCTTAAAGATGTGGGAACAATTGAAAAAAAACCTTTTGTTTTTTTTTGGTATTTCATTCAACGCATCTTTTTCTTAAGGTGGCTTGACTGGATTTTTCGGGAGGATACCTCCCAAGTTTGAGCATTAACTACGTCGCCATGAGTAAAGATATGGGAAAAAGATTACCACAACTGTATTATGTAAAGATGAAAATTTAATGTAATATAAGGTCTGTTGAAAAGGAAACACTGCGTCTTATTTTCCTTTCATTGGCAGTTAATTGCAATTCAGTTGCAAAAGAAAATGTTATACTTCTTTTTTTAGATTGTTAAGGTTGTTGTCCCTAGCCATCTCTCATTTTTTTCTCTTAATTTGTATTTGGGTGTAATTTCAGATCTGAATGCAAAGAATGTATAATACTGTACATAAGAACAAAGCGATAAATATCTAGATCGGTTTTTAAAATATATAATAAGATTACTTTGTTTTCAAAACAAAAATAAGCGAAGGAATCCTTAGGAATGTTTTCGATAAATTATTAGATTTCAAGGAAATGAGCTGTGTTTATGGCTAACTGAGGAAATTTTATGAAAAAGCGTTTTTTGAAAATTTATAAATAGCCGTTCCTTAATGGGCGAATTTTTTTAATGTCAATGAAATATTTGTTGACCTTGATTTCTCGTATTCTTTAACTATTTTAACATACAATGATAAACATTTTGTGTCAAAGAGGAAATTTGTTGTTAAAATTAACGAGAACTCTGTCCAAATCAGAAATATTTCTTCGACCACTTATTTTTAAAGAAATCGTTTAATCAGACTCCGCATTATTGTTCCCTGCAGTTTTGGAGACTGAATAACCTTCTTTTGTCTCTCAAAATTTTAAACCATGCAAATGAATCACACAAAATTAAACTTTGGCAAGATTGTGCACTCCATAAAAGAAACCGAAAAGAACTGTGTAGTTATCAAAAACACGCTTACTTAAACAACAAAACGATAAAAGAAATCGGATCGATGCAGTTTTTTCTGTAAAGCGACTTTGTTTAATTCTTCTGAATATGTATTCCTTATTTTTGTGCATTTTTTGGTTTGCCTCTCCGCTTAAGCAACAATGATAATCACCATCCGCCAAGTTCTTCTTTGCGAAAAAAATCTTATTTATTTGCTCTCTATTGAAACAAATCGCATACATTTTATTGCAGTTTCCATACACTGCATGTTTTTGTACTGATCCTTTTAGAGATCAATTCCCTTCTTTTTTTTCTGCGGAAAATATATACGTGGCCTTAATGGCTTTATCTGCAACACCGTAGGAGGGCCATACAAATCAATTTTCCCTTTCACCCATGTTTGAAACACCACCTGAATCGATCAGATTTGTCTACTTATTTTTTAATGCCTTAAATCAGTGCCGCAAAAACCTACATTTTTCATTTGGATTATCAAAAAGTTAGTTTAAGGTACTTCCAGTGTACTATATGCTATGTGAAACAAAGTACAAATTGAATTAGCTTACACGTAAATGCTACCAAAGATATACCACTGATATCTTGCCCTTTACTGTCGCTTTTAAGTATCTTTAATGAAATTCTTGCCCAAAGCCTCACCACTCAAACCATCCAGACCACCAAAAGATTTCGGCAAAATTATTTTGATTAACATTTTAATTTACAAAGGCTGTTCCTGTGATTTTGATTCATATCTAATATTATAGTACAGTACAAAGGCACTCCCCCTTTTGTAGTCTTTACATAAAACATGATTTGGGTAATGCCACAACGTCGTAGCCTGAAATTCATCCGATTGCTTCGAGTCGTTTTCTCCTCTCAACAACGTCTGAATCGACCGGCCGTTAATGCCGTCCAGTGACGTCACTCACTACCCGAAAACCGGGTAGTGATTTTGATTGGTTGATTTTCTAAACATTCGCATAATTATGTATAATTATGAAAACTTTTAGCGGGATTGTCGCTTGATATTCAGTGCATCGCATTCCTGGCATTCTATTCGTTGAATTTAATTAATCTTTATCTTAAACAGCAAAATTGCCCTTGTCTTCGAACCTGAAATGCTAAATTGAACTGCGAATGAAGAATCATTGCGGAGAGTCGGTAGGTTTTTCATTTAGAGCCGCTTTGTGGTTTCGGCGGCCGGTTATTTTGTTTACGCGAAGTTTTCTGATATCAATGTTATAATTCGACCTTCTTGCTATTTTTACCGTCAAGTGTAATGATTCTGTTAGCTTTTCTTTCTCGTCTCCTTGCTTTTTTCTTCGTTAAGGACCAAAGAGCTTCTTTTCAATTAAAGCAAATCACTGTGTTTTTGAACTAAGGCCCAGTTCAGACGTCGTGCTTCTGGCGTGCCGAACTAAATTCAGGAATTAAGTTCGACAAAAGCACGGCAGAAGCACGACGTCTGAATCAAAGTTTTGAATTAAGTTCGGCAAGCAATTAAGTTCGACAAGCGCTGTCGTGCTACACGGCTCTGGCACGGCAGCGATTCAAACGTCGTGCTTCTGCCGCGCCAAACCAAGTTCATAAATTATATTAATGTATTTTGGCGATATTGCGTTCCCACGGGGAGTTGGGGGAAGAATTGTCACGAGGCATCAGTAAATCCTGAATTTGGTTCGACTCTGGCACGACGTCTGAATCAAAGTTGTTTTACTGCCGTGCTACAGTCGAACCAAATCACAATTAAGTTCGGCACGGCAGAAGCACGACGTCTGAACTGGGCCTAAGTGTTCCGTGTATGTGTTTATTTCATTACGTGATTGTGACCGAGTTTGATCATAGAATTTAGTACAACCGGTTCAGAGTTATACTGCATGCAGTTGATAGTTTGAACGTTAAACATGAATTACGATCGAAAAAAATAAAGTAGTTCTGTATCATGCAGACATTTCCAAACGATATTTCTCGGTTTGCCACTTGAAAATCGTGTTTTACTTTTTGCATGAATTAAAGCAAAGGTCAAGGAGTAGTGACGTCACTGGACGGCATTAACGGCCGGTCGATTCACCACCGCGGTCAAACGTCTAAATCGTTATTTTTGTTTTTTATTCCTGGGATTTCATTTACCAGTTAGAGAAAAATGGGCAAAGATATATAAATCAGTTAGTCAACATAACTATCTTTCCATTTTTCTCAAAATTTTGAGCTTTTTTCGCTGAAAACGCTTCGTGCTAAAAGAGAATCATGTTTGAAAATGGCGTCGATAATAACGTCAGCATCGGTTTTCAATCACTTAGAACTTTTTTAGTAAACTTTTAAAAAGTTTAGTAAACTAACAGGATGTTGGTAATACCCTAAACTTTCGATAGTGAAAGTAGCAACCTTAACGTTAAGTATTTCGCTTAACTTTTGCAAATTTCACTCGTTTGATCGCTGTGAAGGTCGATTCAAGACGTTACTGAGGGAGTAATAACGACTCGAAGTAATCGGATGAAATTCAGGCTAACAACGTCGACATTTTTTAAAAATTTTGTAAACTCAATCAAACTCGTGCGTTCATATTTGCATCAACGCGGGAAAGATTTTTATCCTTAGCAAGAAGTAGGACTTTCGTCGCTTAAAGCCAGAGGGCTAGAATTAGAATAAGACTGAAGCGCTGGCAACTATGGCTGTATAGTAATTGTAGCCCTATATGTATAGTTCTGCCAAGAGTACAGCTACAGTAGCTTCTTCGAACAGTTGTTGGCGAAGAGAAGCAACCGACAGCAATGGGCCACATTGATTAGAAAGAATATGCGTTGCACTTTTACTTTCCCAAATTCAGACGCTGGAATGGTTACTCTTTTTATTCACTAGAAACAAACGGACTAGTGATGGATACAGGCTCTTACAAATTCTGGGTGACATTCGTTGTATGAGAAACTCTTTGAGAGCTTCATGGTTTAGACGAAGATTAAAAATGTCTTTAAAAGATTAAAATATATACTTTTTATTCTCTAGTTATCAAGCATATATTGGAGGCATCCACAAACATGGAAAGGTGAAAATATTAGACGCAAATAAGGAGTTGAACGACGGCGAATGGCACAATGTCACCTTAGTACAACGTGGAAGAACTGCTATTCTTGAGGTGGATAAGTTGCGAAGCTCAAAAATCGTTCAAACAGACTACCAAGATCTTCACCTCGACGGCAACATTTTCATTGGTGGAATGAGGTCTTCCGACTACAAGATCCACCGTCCTGAGAGCCGTAATTTTAGCGGGTGCATTGAAGACCTTACATTTCGTGGTGCAAACCTGATCAGAAAGGCTGAAACCAAACGTCCAGAGGTCAGTGTGTACGGGAATATTAATGTGGCATTTAAGTGCGAGGAACTCGATTATAGGGTAGTAACACTTCCGAATCCGAACACAGGCTATCGAGTGACTGTACGTAAGTTACACGCAGACAACGACACATTTTCAACGAGTTTTTACTTTCGTACATACATAAAACAAGGCCTTCTGTTGTCACGAAGCGCGATTAAGGTCAAGTTAAATTTGCGATTGTCACATGGCACTTTGATTTATAATCTTATGGCTCCAAACGGATCAAGGACAACATTAAAACTGGGTTCTGAACTTGACGATGGAGAATGGCATAAAGTCAACGCTAGTGTCAGAGGGCGAGAAGTTCGCTTGCAACTCGACGAGAAAATCCGGACAGAACCTTTGAACCAATCACGGCCTTTAATGCTGGACTTCGCAAATAAATCTCGCCTGAAAATATTTCTTGGTGCCTTTGAAGAGAGAGATTTTCCCGGTTTTGTTGGGTGCGTTTACAACTTACAGATAGACAGTCATAGGATTACAATAAATAATCTCAAGAGTAAAAGCGGCAAACACACTAATAAATATTTGCGAAACACTTGCCGCCTACAGAATCGCTGCCAGCCGAATCCGTGTAAAAACCGAGGCATATGTACACAGACTTGGGACAGGTTCTACTGTAATTGTAAATACACCGTATTTGAAGGGGAACGATGCGATATTTCTATTTACAAGGCCACATGCGAATATTACAAAGCCATGGGGTTGGAGAAAAGTGCTTTGTGTTTGCTTGACTCAGTAGGTGGTGGAACGCCATATACAGCATATTGTAATTTAACCCGGGATGCCGCAAAAACGACAATACGTCACGATAAAATGACTAAAACGAGAGTAGGAGATGGGATTATGAAAGGATCTGATTATCTACATGAAATAACGTACTCCATTGGCATGGAACAAATTGAAAAACTAATTAGGAAAAGCAGCAAATGTCGCCAACATGTTAGGTTTCATTGCTTCCAATCTAAGCTTCTAAATTCGCCCAATGGGCCTCCTCACGCGTTGTGGCTGTCACGTGACTCGGAGAGACAAAACTATTGGGGCGGAGCAGAACCCGGAAGTGAAAAATGCGCGTGCGGAATGTCTGACCCGCCGACTTGTGCGGGTACCGGTAAATTTTGCAATTGTGACAACAAGGACAGAATATGGCAAGTGGATGAAGGATATTTGACAGATAAAAACGCTCTTCCCGTCACTGCTCTGGTATTTAACTCCAAAAGCGAGAGATCTGACTTCACAGTAGGTCCACTGGAATGTTGGGGAGGTTTAGATAAATATAAAATTTCCATGATACAACCCCAGCAGAGTGGAATGGCGACTGATAATCCATTAGAGAAAGGTTGTCCGAATGATCCGAAACCAACGGAAGCGATCAACATCACGACTTCTCTTAGCTCCACCAATAAAGTTTCCACACCGAAAACGACCTGCACAACATCCCCAACCTCCAAGCCAAATGCTACCACGACAGCTCCCTATCCTAAAACGCCTGCAAAAGAAATACAAAGCTCACTATCGCCAAAAGAATTCACTGTAGATAACGGAACCGGAGAATTGTCTACCATCGCTATCGTAATGATTTCCGGCGCTTTAGTAGTTATTGTTCTATTATCCATGAAATTAGGTCTTCCTCGCGTTATTATGTGTGTTCGAACGCACAGTAAGCGTGGCGAGTACATTGTCCCACCGACCGGCTCTGGTGGATATCCAGCAAGATTATTTCCGCTGGTAGCCAAACGTGCGTCACTACGGGGGAAGCAGTTAACACAGTACAGCGTAAATGACAAACATGTAGAGGGCAACACGACAAGTGGAATCAATTCATACTGGGTGTGAATTTCTTGAGCACCCTCCGTGGAGTCAGAAAACCTTTGAAGCCACCTCTGAGTCAGAACCGGTTAACAAGCGGTTCTAAGCTTCATGTAGACAAGCTAAAGGGACAATGCCAATTTACCTTAAAAAAGTCAATCCCAATTCAACTTTCTGTCATTCAAGAGTGAGTTGAAACTCCTTATAATATCAATGTGGTCCAGAATACAGGTGATGGGAACAGGCAAATGGATCAGCCCAACGATGTTAAGAATTTTTCTCCTTTTGGCTGGGACCAGCAAGCGAAATCCGTACACACGGAAATTACGACTTAAAATCAATAAAGTTGCCAAGTTTTAAAGCGATTTGTTGAAAACTAACGAGGATATAACACCGCAAATTCCACGAATTTTACAGACGTTTGATGGTGGGGGGCAACTGCTCGTGCCACCACGATACAAACGTCTGCACTTAGCACCTTTAAACTTGGTAAGGTACCTTAATTCAAGGCCCTCTTTCCAGGGCAGTGTTGATGGATATTCGCTCACTGCTCTTTAACAAAAGTTGAAAACAAAAACCATGCAAGGGTCTACTATGCAGGACACCAAGAGAGATATTGAGGGACACTAAGGGATCCATAGAATGTGTCCCAATTAACGGGGTGTTCTTATCAGATATTAGCTGTGGTCACACTACAGACTTTTACCTAGGTAAAACCGATTTATACCTAGGGCAAATTCATCAAAAATCTCCCGGGGTAAATTCATCTCGGGTTTTGTTTTACCTAGGTAAAAATTCTGGGAAGGTCACACTACTGATAACGGCTCCCAAAGTTTTCACGCAAGTTGAATTTTTTGGAGCGTAAATTCGAGAAGGAAAAAGCGCAGGGATCTAGCTGATCAAAGAGACGTTTTTTTTCTTTTATCTCGCTGTCATTTCTTACGCTAATTCAACGTGCAAGGTGAAGAAAGGCGAAGACGTAGACGACTCGTGCCCCCAAAATTTCTTTCACAGCGTGATCTATGTCCAGTTCTGTCATCAAGACCTTCGCCAATGAGCGTCTATTGGCTAGCAACCTCGTTTTTCATTTTTCCCTAGCTATTGCTTTGGGGTAGCTGTCAAAGGAAGCTGTATTGTTCTCGAGACAAATCCAAGACCCAGACGATAAAATTTCCCCGAGGTAAATTACCTAGGGAAAAATTGGTCACACTTAAAAAATCAAGTTTCCCTGCCAACAAGTCGTGTTTACCTAGGTAAGAAGTCTGTAGTGTGACCACAGCTATTCTGAATTTAAGGGTTAAAATCCTCTTAAAGGGGCGGATCTAGGGGTCGAGGCACGTAGCACTGTGGCCTTTAGGCCACCTTCATCTTAAAGTCTTGATGAAGGGACCTTCCACGTACCAAGACTTATTTGAAGATCAATCTGCCTTAGTTTAAGGTCAAAGGTTTTCGCTCTTTTAAATTTTCTCCTTCGTTTTAAACTAATCGTTTACTGCCTATTTTAGCTTATAGTTCCTTTCCATCTTTTTTGTAAAACTACGAATCAGTGTTCTTAAACCTTTCGAGAAAAATTTCACGCGGCTGATAAAAGCATGTAAGACGTGTAACGTCAATGAATCTCGTCGTTTTTCTAAAATGGTCATTATAACCAAGAGAGAATCATTCTCTCATGTTATAACGGAATTAATTATGTGATACAACCTCGAATATAGTTAAAAATGAGCCACGCTAATTTTAAAAGCTTTATGTACAAAATACAGCTAAAAATTAAAGGATTGAATTAAAGCCAACATTTTGGCAACGCGTCTGTGAAAAGATAGTTGTTATGGTCTATTATGGAAACTTTTTTCCCTTAGTAAAATCGATCTGTGAAGCGCCGAGTGATATTTTATTGCTGGTTTTCACTGTCACGCCTTCACAAATAAAACTGGAATCATTCAAAATCAAACCAAGAATCTTAGAAAACGTAGAATATTGATATGAAAACAATTTTGCCTCTGCAAATTTATGATACACGAGAAATGCAAAGAAAGTAAGGTTTTACCCAAATTTATGCAATTAAGTATGAGGGGCACAGTGTTGGCATGAGCCTCTCTACGGTCATGTCTCCACGAATCCGGGCATTTTTAAAACCGCTTATTTTTTTATCCGGATTCGTGTGAACAGGGCCTTAAACCGCCTCTGGAGACCGGTTTCGTCGACTGGATTCCCCCCTTTTCGTGTGAACGGAAGGCCGATTCGTGTCAAAAAATTCTGCGGTCTTAAAAATATTGGGATTCGCGTGTGTGGACGTATCCTAAGGGCCTTGCATAGAGGTGGGGAGCCCCAGGTAGGTGAGGTAACCCCGGGGGGGACCTCCTGGGAACCTATTTATTTATTTAGCTTCGCCTTACTAGAATACAATCTTTATACAGTCTCGGTGGGGGTGTGCCTCCTGGTTCTCAAAATCCTGACAGAATTTCAGACCAAAAAATGTAAATTTTCGCTCCCGTTTTCAGACTAGAACTCTAAAATCCATACCCGTTTTCGGACCTGGCCTTTAGGCAGAAATTATATTATCATTACTTAGATTAGAGGGCAAACCAAAAATTATTCAAATCCATTCCGAATTCGCATATGTCTCCTTCTTTCTTACTCATTTGGAATTGAAACGATAAATACTTTCATATACACTGATCCGTAAAATGGGCAAAGTTTATACCCGTTTTCAGGCAAAAACGGCGTAAAAACCCTACCCGATGGGACGGCACATACCTATATGGCTTATATAAGGGAATACCCCCCCCCCCGGGAGGTAACCCGCTTAGGTGGGGTATTACCTGCCTGTCCATATCATCTCTCATTTTAATTTAATCACGTTTACATGATAGGTGGGGTGACCAGCCACATGTTACATTCCCTATCTGTTGGGTCCCTCACCACCATGTAAACAGGCCCTATGAGACAACAATATGGCTGAGCCATAACCAGTAATAACCGCGAGTTTTGCTTGCAACTGAGAACAATCGACTAAGAGTGTTTTCCTGAGAGCGAGAAGGATAAGGGATGTTTATACCGTTCTTGCCGTTTTTATGTTAAATTGGCATACCATTTAGTTCACGAAAAACTCTTGTAGACGGATTGATTAGTAGGGAAATGATCTGAATTTGTCGAGTCTGTTAAAGACAAGAAGTTGACACCCATGGAGGTAAGCATGTTTAATAAATTTGGAAACATTTTCAATTAAACTCATTGCTTATGATGAGCTTGGGAGCAGGTGCCTTAAAGGTTAGTAGGGAACCAAATGCAATAAGCAGAGAGGAGGTATCCATGGCAACCCTGGAAGCGGGAGCCATCCGGCGCCTTCACACTGAATAGATTCAGGGGAGATACTTACCTAAGAGAATACTTAGCTGAGGAAATACTTACGAAAACACCAGGCAGGAAGGGAGGAGAGGGAGCGAGAATCCGTAATGATTCGCAAGAAGGCAAAAATTGATCCGCTACGATCAGCAAGCAAAGCTACAATGCAGCGCAACTCTAGCAAAAGAGCACACATTAGGAGCCCTGCAATTCCCCGAGGACCGCCCCGTAGGTCGAGTACTGGAGTGGGCAAAGACCTCTGGCCAACTCGCACGAGTTTAACTTTGCCTAAATGATATTTCGCCACATTGAATAATTATTATAAATAGACCACCCTTCTCGATCTGCATAATTCTTCATATTCAACCTCACCCAATAATTGCAATAAGGAAGCGGGTGCGCTAGACTGGCTTCACTGAAGTGTACTTTTATTTGTTAATGATGACCATTAAGAAGACTTCAAGTTTTCAAAGAGAATCCCAGCTTTTTTGTTGTCTGCGAGTAAACCACAGTCGACATACATTAGGGAGTTTAAGCAACAACGACGGACACCGACGGCTACGAAAACGTCACTTAATATACAAAGGGAATTCGCGCTGCTTCAAACTTGATCGCGCTTATTCCATCTCGTTCAATTCGTAAATTGGCGGCGATTTTTCTGGAGTTGAATTCTCAAAGCTAAATTATAGAAAGTTCAGGAAAAGAAAAAAATAATGTCGTTGTCTTGAGTTCATCAGACTCCACTAAACGTGAAATTAGGCATTTTCACGTCGTTAGTTAAGATTTGCAAAGCCTAACAATGACAAACGACACATTAACCAGCGCAACACAGTTTGCATTAATATGTTCTGTTACTTGGGAACAAGTTAGGAAGCAACCAATAGTATTTTCGCATTACCTTTTTTGAAGCACATGAATAATGACGTACACTGCATTTGTTTGAAAGGCCTTGAACCAACACCTTCTCCAGCCAAAATAATTTTTCTCGAAAACAAGGGAAGGAGGTAAGATTGGTGTCTTTGAAAAAAATTTTCTTTGTAGACTCTGTTTTCGTAACTTGTTTTAATATACCACTTTTTTCTGGTTAAAAGCTCTGCAGAAAAACGGTTTCCTAATCTGTAGGTACCGAGGCACAGATTACCCACAACAAAAGAAACAATACAACCACCCAAACAATTAAAGCGGCCCCCAGAAGAAATCTTATTAACTATTGTTTAGTTCCTTCGTTAATTTTGTGATGACGGTACCTACAAAAAGCCCACAAAAACGTTTTCGTGAACAATGAATAGAACAAAAAGCAACCAATAGTGCTCAAACTCAGAACCTCAAATAAACGATTATTTTAGATAACAATACGAAGTATTCTACGAGAACAGATGAATTTAATAGTGCGCTTAAAGCTTCGAATTTATCAGTAAGTACGTAATTCAAACTCTTAAGGCCGGATTTCGTGCTTTGAATTCATCACAAAAGGATCTTAGGAAACTACGACGGCGACGGCCACGGGAGGGTAAAAACAAAACAAAACAATAGGTTTAATGAGCAAAACAACAACTCTACAACTGTATCACGCCTTTTTGTAAAATATATTTGCTGTTCCTGTACAACTACAGTGTATGAAGCGAAAAGACCAAATTTTAAGTTTACTTGAGAACAGGAACGGTAAGGCGAATAAATTCTACCATCTTTGTCTGAAGTCGGGCGCGTTCTATGCGTTCCCCTCTCTCCAGCTCCGACCTAAATTCCCTTTTAGCTTCTTTTAAGTAACAGGGTGACTTCGGATAATCGCAAAATAGTTAGAAAGGATGCGAGGTGTATTTTTCAGTGAAGTTTTCATGGACATCGCCGTTGTCGGATCGTAAGGTTCCTCATGTGTATTAAACATTCTTCAAGATTAGTTGTGGAAAGTTGAGACTCACTGAAGTAATCTGCTGTCTATAAAGTCACGGTGATTTCTCGATCACGAATTAATCAGGAAAACATCAACCAACAAGACTAGAATCAAACCTGAAACAATATCCAGTCGCGAACTTAAGAGTGAATGCTAAGAACAGTACATAAACAATGATGCGATTAAAAAAAAGAAAAATACCACAAGCTGAAATTTAATCATGCACTCACAAAAAGGGATACAAGGACATCGGTGAAAAGACATGTATTCCTAAAGCGGAGCTTCCTACAGATTTTTTGAAGAAAATATTTATTGCTTTGTCCTAAGGAAATTTCAAACGTTTGCAATCCCGTGGTTGTGAGTCCTGACCTTTCTGTCTTGTCTAGAACTGGTAGATAAGACACAAGTTTTCGTTTCGTTCAGTTGAGATTTAGTCGCTTCGTTTAAGTAAAAGGCTGTCTTGAGAATTGGATTAAAAGATGCCGTTTAAGCTTGAATTTACACTACCAAAAAAATTACTAGTTTATTCAGTTGACTTCAGGAAAACTATTTATGCTAAGTTTCAAGCATAATCAGTGCTAGTCTTTTAATTTCACAGCTGTTGTAAAGGAGTTAGTGACAAGCCAGACTGACGCGCTTCCCACCAACGTTTTTTATTTCTTTACCTTTCTCAAGGTGCTTTTACCTCATGTCAAAATGTCATATTCTCCCTTTTTTGCTTTTAAAGCTTTTAAAAGGTTTGGAGGATTCTAGGAATTGACTGAGGAAATCGGTTTTATTTCGCCGCTTGTCTTCCACTGGAGGTTATAGAATTTGTTTTCCGTAAAGTGATTTACTGTGGATCCTGTGGAACCACCCGTGTTTTTTTCCGATTTTTGTGACGTCAGCGTAGTAAATTAACCGTGAATTTCTCGCGTTTCCTTCGGTAATTTGTTTTAAAAATGGCCTAATTTCTTAACAGTTGCAGTACCTATATACTGTAAGAAAGATCTGTAAGAACTAAATTTCTCTATTAAGAAAAATTACAAATTTCAAAATATCGTCAAAACCGTCTTAATGACCTCATGTTTTTTCCACTTTAAAATGTTAAGCTATATCGTTTATATAAAGTGGCAAAGTTTAAAGACGTTTCACCGAGGGAAATAAGAAACATTCAGAAAAAACGATCAAAAATGACAAACTTACTGCCTGTCTAAGGATGTGATGTTGCCATGGCAACGGCCTTAATCCAGAAAATAAAATTTGATAAAGGAACCTTCTTATATAACGGTGAATCTCGTGAACAAAATCGCGAAGACAAAGTAACTAGCTTTCCCTCTGTAACGTATCCTAGATAGCTAGGGTTATTAGTAAATACTCTCGGGAGCCACCTTAAATTCTATTTTGTTGAATTTTAAGGATGAGTTTCCCTGCTTTCAGTCTATTAATGTATGTTTTACTACGACTGGATTATTTTTTCCGTAGTAATAAAATCGAGTAACTAACTTAGGTTTTCAAATTATTTCATATTATGAAGGATCATTTAA